>JAHWFP010230021.1:0-30227 GCA_023313725.1 Lithobius niger | reverse complement strand
CTCCTTTTTTATTTTTATTTATTTTCATTCATGTGCTTTGAGTTTTTACTTTTTTTATGGATTTAAAAATGTTAAAAATCCACACAAAAAAAGTAAAAAACTCAAAGCACATGAATAAAAATACATAAAATAAATATGGACCTTTGGCTTCTTAGCCGTTATCTTTTGTTGCTTGATAACGTTGCACATTGCGTATTTTGTATTGCATGCACAAACTGTACTTCATTTTCCATTTTTGATTGTTGCACCGCTTTGTGTACTTATACTATTCAAACCTCACCTTAAACATCAAGCGAGTTGGTTTTCGTTTTTTTATTATTATTTATTTATTTATTTGCGTTTGTCGTTCCTTGAATTCCAATAAACTGGTTATACGCGCATGGGAATCTCTGTTAGGTCACACGTTGTGGGTGATGGCTCCTAAGTAGACAAGTATGCAATACGTCAATTCGTGGAGTAAGCAAAACGATGACATCCGCCTGCATTGTGATACACGATGACTGCAAAATAGCATATCAATGCAAAATAGCGTATCAGCAGATGGGCTCTCACCTCCCCACACATTTATTTATACATCCCGGCTCGAAGCGCACGATATTGTTTTTCGATAATAATCCTTTGTTGACACGGTTTATTATTTTGCAAAGAGAGCAGTTAGACGGAAAAAGGCGAACATGAACTACTTTGTTTGTGCACATACACACACAAAAAGGAAAAAAACAAAAAAAAACAACGTATTACATCCATGATGCTCTTCTTTTGTATAAAACCTTGTGTATAAAAGCTCACACGGATGCAACGTGAAGCTGCCAACTCTTGCATAGCATCACTACCACATCCGACTGTGTTTACTTTATTACGTTGTCCATCCTCTAATCATCTTTTTTCCTCGGCTTGTAATGTGTCGCATCCGTCCGGTTTCGCGTCCCATCGTCATCCATATTTGGCTGCTCCTGCTGCATGACAATAATAATTATATCGTAATAATAATAAGGAGCGTGTCTGTTCGGCACGCGACCACCAAAAAAAAAAAAAAGCGCAAATCGGCGGACAGCAGGTTCGTCGTTTTTATTTATTCATTTTTTTTTTTTTAGTCATCAGGTGGTGATCTTTTCCGGTGGAGCAGCTCTCGTTTGCTCGACCAACATCCACCTTGTTGTCGTCATTAAAAAGTGGTGGCACGCGCTGCTATCGCGGGGTTTGATTGGCTAAGAGCTCATTACTAATAGATGGAAGGTGCACCAGCCCCTCTACCCCGAAACCCCACCACCACTACCACCTCCTTTCCCCCGAAAACAATGGGCTGCTGGTTTAAATTTAATGCTGGCTTTGGCGTCTGTGTTTTTGGTGCTCGCAGATCTAGCACCTGGTTGTTCGTTTTTCTCTCTGCTTTCTTCAGGCTAAACGCAGTGTTTCGCAAATGGTTATCGGCAGTGCGCACTGATCCCTGGCAAAGGCAAAGTCCGCTAAAACGTATTATACTGACGTTTCAGCATAAATGTGTCTGAACTGAATTACGTCGAAAATGCCAAAATGCAGGAATTTTGTCTGAAGTGAAATGTATTTAAACTGAACTGCCTCCAAAACTTAAAAGCATGGACTGAAGTACGTCTAAACTTAATTTTGTCTAAAATTTAGAAAAAAGCCAAAAAAAAAACCAAAAGAATCACACGGTTAGAACTATGAGTAAAAGGAAAGGAGGCTACACACATGAAGAAAAAACGAATAAAGCCCTTCGTCCTTCTATCTTAAGTCCTTATGCCAGGGATGCATTATGAAATACAGAAATTTGCCGAGTGCATGGTCCCTGTAATCCATCAAACGCTGGAACAGAACACTGCTCATCCTTTACAGAACATTTGAACTTCTACTTGACGCAACGAATCAATGAACCACGTATCACTTCCCGCCCCCCCCCCCCCCCCCCCCCCGGGGGGGGACCACTTTTCCAACGGAGATTCGACGCTCTCCGAGCTGAAACCGAGAGGGACAATTTTGTTAGGTAATTGTCAAACGGGTAGGTGCGAGGATTGGGGCGTCAGATTCGATAGGCGTCTTGGTCCCAGCTGTACATCTCTAGGTTCCTACAGACCCGGGTTCCATCCTGGCGAAGGGAAGTGTATATGTACGGGTTTTTCTCCGGTTGTTTCCCGCCCGTAGCACGAGGGTTTCCTCCGGGTACTCCGGTTTCCTCCCTCTTGCGGCAAACACTAACTGTTCCTTGATGGTTGTAAAACCTTCCACTTAACATCTGTCGCTTGGGCCCTTAAAAGCTGTAAGCTCATTGGCCGACACCGTCTGTTATTATCATTATTATTATTTAATTGTAATCGAAAACTCTTAGGTTCGTTTACATGCCACAATCAACATGAGCAGAGTCATCAGAGGGTTACAAAGGGTGGCTACACGGGGAAAATATATATGTATATACATATCGTAACTATATATGGTTAGAACTAGGGTGGTATCTGATCGCCTTCGAATTTCTAACTTTTGTTCTTGTTTAACCCCTTCAGTCACGGCTAACAAAAAAATGTGGCAACTACCAGATGGGCGAAAAACAAAGTCCTACCCGCACTGCAAGCTTTGTGAGGGGTCCCAGGGACCCCGAGCAAAGCGAGCTGCAACAGCCTAGTGGTCAGCGTCCTCGTCTCCAAACTAAGTGAATGCCGGTTCGAATCCTGTGACAGACCCAATGTACATTAAAAAAAAATGACCAGGTTTAATTCATGACTTAAAGGGATAAACAATGCTTTTCTTGGCCCAGAGTATGATTTTCGCTGTTGGCTAATTTCCAATTTGCCTTAATATTATTTCCAGCGATTTATGTCTATTTATTTTCCGGCATAATGAAACCATTCTAGGGAAATACTTTCGCGGTAGTTCGTCTTGCGACGGTCCAATAATTTCACTTTCCAATAATTTCCAATAACACCTTACACCTCTAGCATCGCAATGTGAATGCCCCCTTCTGTCCCTATTAAACATTACCTCGGGTTCCGAAAACCAACAAACTAGAGCCGAGGTCCTATTTCATTGTACCATGCTGGGCTATGCGCAACCTCCCTGGTATTTTCTAGAAGAGAAGGGCCCTTTGATAAGTGTGATCATGTCGATTGTGGCATGTAAACTATTCCTGGAGTTTCCGATTACAATTACCTAACAAAATTGTCCCTCTCGCGTTTTGGCGCTGTGGCTTCAGCTGGGAGCGTGCCAAACCGCTATTGGACAAATGGTGGCTCACATGACGGAGTAGCTGGGGGGGGGGGGGATGATCCGGGTTACAATGCACCACAGGATGATCAACGACGCATCATTGATAACAATAATGCGACAGCAAGGAAGATGAAGACAAGTCGCAAATTGTCTACACATTTTAACAATGCGTCATGTGCACCGATATAGCGTGGTGAGGCCCCAGCGTGGTGCACGCTGACTGACCGAGCGAAGTCAACGGGAATAGCCAATGCAGTTACGCAGTGTGTTCTTTCCAACCAAAGAATAAAGATAGTTAAGAAGGACCAACTTTTAATTTTTTCTAGAGTAAAAGTTACGTCTGACGAAGACGTTCGGGTGAATCCTGGCGTTATGGACTTGGCAGGATTGAGCTAACGCTGCTCCCTTCAGTAGGGAAAGAGTTCGTGACGTCAAGTAGCCTACCGTCACCCAGTGGCAGCCAATCACCACACAGAACTCACCTTGGCCCTTCTATAACTAACTTTATTGTTTGTTTCCAACAAAACAAAATCAACATACGACAGAAAGTGCGAATCTCGTTAAACTACTCAGTACAGATTTGAAGGTTTTTTTTTAAAACTAATTTCAAAAATTTACCGTAAATCGCCTATGATTAAACCCCCACCGGTTACTAAAATTAATTCGATAAAAAAGGGTGTGGGTCGTAACAAAAGTTATAATTCAGATCTTACTTCTGTCCAGGGAGGGTGTGTAGGTTTAATAATTCCATCGCAGAAAATTCGGCGTCTATGCGATCATTCGTGCACGTGATCTGGATTCGGTCCAGCATTAACGCAATGGCTTTATTCTCATATGTACAGAAATTAATAGTTTACAAGTTTATTTATTTTGCTTTACGTATGATGCTTAGAGTTAATTTTGTTGCAGAAAAATCACGACTTAAAGGGATGAAACATTAATTTCGTTGAATGTTTGAAGCTTTCACTCAATATCTAGCAGAAAAAAATACAATCTAATATGCTTTTAAGGTCGGAAATCGTGAGGGGGGCTATAACTAGACAACTTCTGGCCTTAATGCATTTTAGGTGGGGCCCCCCCCCCCCCCGCAGGCGTAGCTTCGCTAGTGCTGCTAATAGGTGATTTACGGTAAATCTGTGTTTTAATATATTTTCGACATTGTCACATTTCTATGCTGGTTGATTGGTTAGTTGCTTGTGTATCGTGGCGTCAGCAAGCAACAAACGTAACCCTTCTTTCGACGTAGATAAAAGGAAGTTGGGTCGCTTGCAGCTGCTTCCTGCGAAGCGACGGGGCAAAAAAAATGTAAGTAAAGGTCTGTATGTAAAATAGCGCTCGGTGCTCTATAACAGGAAGAATGGAGAATAAGGATATTAATATTTTGATCTATTTATTCGATGGACGGGTGAAAGGGGAGGGGGGGGGAGGGCTATGGGGAGATCGGAAACACAATGCGGTAGTGCGTGCCAATGCAAGTGCAAGGTTAATTTTTTTTTACCTGTAAATATCCGCGTTTCGCTGCGGCGTTGAGCACACGATGGCGTATTTTTTTGTGGCAACGGAGAGTGGCTGCGGTAGAAGTTTGCAGTCAATATAGAAATTAATTTATCAAAGTGTAGGCGAAAAAGAGTCGGAGAAAACTGTGACAACACTACATTGAAAAAAAAAAACCCAGAAATACGGTACTGGGTTCTTGTCTATTCCAAAGTTGCCTTTGATTTGGGGGAACCAAACAGCGTATAAGTATTGGTGTCAGCGGGGCATCCAGGTATTTTGTTTGGAGGGGAAAAAGTAAAATGAAAATGAGTCCAAAAGCAGTTTCAATGATTTTTCACGTTTTTAAGAAGTTTAATTTTGATACATTTTTTTAATGGCAACAAATGCCTCACTTATTTGTTCAGTACGATGTCAGGCTCGAGAACGAATTTGGGTTGATGAGAGCACTGGATATAAAGCAACCCTACTTGAGGTGAAAAAAAGGGGCCTTCCGATGTCAACAGGAAAAATTTGAGGATTATGCAATTGCTCAGGTTTACTGTTAATCTCGGGTCTTGGGAGAACAAGTGCCTCCTTTTGCCCTCTTTGGGTACGCCAATGATTAGTGTAGCATAAATATTTGGGTGGATTTTGATACAAGTTGAATTTTTCTAATTAGACAATTTTAACAAATATGCAGACGAATGAATGCTAGTCTGCCGAAAGATTATGATTTTATTTTATTGAGTACTATGTGACCTGAAAGCCATACACTCATACTAAAGCTACCCTAACCTAGCTTAAACCTAAACCTTATGCGAACATTGTAAGCGAACTGTTCGTAACACCCAACCGGAATCAGGTCCCCACACTAACACTTCCACTAAAGATGTTCCAACAAGAACAATAAAAGATTTTTAATTGTTACGTTGAACAAGCACCCGTAATTAAAACAGCAACAACAACAAAAATACGCATGAAGCCTCACGTTAATAACAGTGTAATAAAATTAAGGACAGCAGACGTATATATCCAACGAACTTGTAAGAAAACAACAAATCTAAGAAGGAAAACATGTCTGCCTTATGGCTAATTGGGGCACGAATCCAGGCCTTGTGTCACGAGAACGACCACCTGAAAGGGCAAATCTTGCCTGTTCTCTACTTCTGTTTATCCACTTGTATCGGGAATCTGTTTCAGTGGGATGCTAGATAGTGAAGTTGGTCATTTAGCGTTGATACCAATACATGTTCACAAGAACAACGTAAAACACTTGGTGGTTTGTTGTAATAATTCTGGTTTGTTGAATGGATGTTATTCAGCTTTACCCAATCTGTTTTGTGTGATAGGTTGATTTTCACACAGGGGCTTGTCGGTCGTCGCTCGCGCGCCGCATGAATACAGGCAGTATGTATAATGAAATGGGTGAAACCAGCCAGAGAACGTATTGTAGAACAATTCGTATCTGTATTGAACGTTATTGAATTTTATGCTTACACTCTATTATACTCACTGGAACTCGCGCTGAACGCCTTTATTGATAATTACTTGTCTCACGTTAGAATTCATAATTTGTACCACTGTGTTGTCCAGAGGGATCTGAGAAACATATTAGCATCGAGGTAAAAGCTTCGGCCATTACCGGAAGTTAAACCACGCGCAATGGCTGTTTGCCATGACGTCACCATGAGTTAGCCAATGACGAACGAGGACAACGGCTGTTTGGCCGTCTGATTGGACTAGCCCAGTCACGTGATATGCACGTCACAGCAAACAGCCATGTATAGACATGGACAGCAAAGACTAAAAAGCTTCTCAGATCGCTCCGCACAACGTAGTGGTACGAATAATGACTTCAAATCTGAGACAAGTTAACAATAAATACGTTCAGACTGAGTTTCGGCCATCATTGCTCCTTGCAGCTAACCCAATTACTGGCGCCACCATAGAGTTATACACAACAATACTACGTTCTGTCACTGCCCTATAGCCTGTACCCGTGCGACGCAGGAGCAACGGACGACGAGCCCCTGTGGATTTTCTCACTCATTTTTCTTCTTCGTGTAAATTCCACGATGTGAAGGAAAAATTCATGAACTGGTGAATATGAATCGAAACATACACAACGAGTGGAGACTCATGGAAAAATTAAATTTTCGAAGAAGGGGTAACTTGGTAAAGAAAGTGGGCGGAAATTAACCCGGCCCCGGTTATTTTTCCTGCGAAAGCAGTTAAGAGCAAACAGGTGAAGAAATGTCCTTGAGTGAAAGGTAATTTGGACTCTGCTTAATGTCATCAGTCTGGTCATTTAGACATGAAACAGAGTTCACTTCTCACCTTTCGCAAGACGCTGAGCTTCCGGTGCTGAATTTCCTAGCGTCATGCTTCAGTCAGGTTTAGAAGCTGTTCTACCTTCCTCAGGGGTGATCCAGCGGCCACAAACATGTATAGTGTGGAAAAGCAACTATAGCTTCTTGATTCCATATACTAGAATTTAATGCCAGTAGAATATAACTAATAGAAAATTGTAAATTGAAGGACTCATTTAAATCACATGCAATATTTAATATTGAAAATGTAATGCCAAAATCACGCTCGTTGATGATTTCGCCACACACTAGACGCAACCACTATTTTAGAGAAACCCTAAATAAGCCCCTAAAATCGTGCACAACCTCCACCTACCAATTTCAATTTGCTCTCCAGTCAAGGAAGACGCGTCCCACGCAACCAGTCCGAAACGGAAGTGACGTCAATGTGGCCACCATCTTCCTCCCGGCAGGATATCGCACGTGTGCGCGGATACCGGATGATATTATTATATGTTAAAGGGATCAAAATGGATGAAAAGCTGTATTGAAAGCGAGGCGATCATCCTCCTTTTCCCCTTGTACTTCCCTCGACCGCCCACTCATGAGCCGGAGCGTCCTGACCGAATTAGGCCTATTTCCGGTATCGGGAAAATGAGAACGGAAAAAGGAGATCAGAGTCGGATATGATAACGGAATTTGGTTGGACGACAGACACACTCACTCTGGATGATTTATCGAAGGAAGAAGCAATTTAACGATAAAACATGAAGGTATTTAAAAATTCTTGTTGTTGTCATGTGCCTTGCTTGGTTTTACCTGCCTATAGCAACCTATTTTAGAATCTTCTTATCTCGTAAATTAATTCTCATTTTGGAAACGGTGTTTGGTTTTCAATAACGAACGTATTTTAATGCAACTATATTTTTTGATTAATGTTTTGCTCACCCATTCGTAAGTGACTTTACGCTTGTCTGTTCTGTCGGAATAGGAGCTATTGAAGACCCTGCGATGGAAAATTTTATCTGCAACAATTGACGTGATGAAAGGGCCAAATAAAGCATGCTCGCCTGGATTCAATGCAATGGACGATTACAGTTGAATTACGCATGATTGAGTTAATCAGAACTTTATTGATACAACCTGATATCACATGTGCGAATTTGGCAGTAGCTTTGAAATTCCAGCGTTTGCCCATCGCCCGGTAGCATCATTTTCAACTCACGGATATGATCATGTTCTTTTGTCGGTGTGCTGTCCTCCTTGCCTAAATGAATTACAACGGAAATACAACAGCCACTAACCATCAATCTTCAAGACCGTTACGTAGTTTTCGTATAATTTTAAAGGACAAATGCTGTAAATCGACTATTAAACGCCCATGGGCTGTTAAACTTAATTCAATAAAAAAAAAAAAGGGGGGGGTGGTCGTATTTGAATCTTACTTCTATCCAGGAAGGGGTTTAGGCTTGACTCCATCGCAGAAAATTCGGCGTTTATGCGATCATTCAGGTACCTGTGTGATCTGGGTTAGGTCTAGCCATGCCATTATTTATTCTCATTTCTTCAGGAATTTAGTTTATTAGTTTACTAGTTTTTGTTTGCTTTATGTATGAAGCTTTCAGTTAATTTTGGTACAGAGAAAACACCATTTAAGGTGATGAAACATTGATTTCCTTATAAATGTATGATGGATTTTGTCAATTTCTACAGAAATATTATGACATAAAATGCTTTACGGTCAGAAATCGTGAAATTACCTAGTTACATCCCCCACAGGGGAGGGGGGTCCTGTAACTAGGTAATTTCACGATTTCTAACCTCAGAGTATTTTAGGAATACGGCATTGCAAGGGCTGTTAATAGGCGATTTACGGTAGTTATTATTCCGTCAAAAGTCCTAACATTAATGCGACAACTAACAATACTACACAAACATTCGTATATACTTCTGCGACCAGTCCTTCTGGCAACATACGTTCGCCATCGCCCTCCCCCGCTACATAAATCTCTACTACTCCAGGTACAAACACTCGATTTAGGGTGTGTTGATGTGGGTGTGGGACCAGCTTATAAGGGATCTTCTTCAGGTAGTTAAGGGAGCAGGGGACCATCTGTCGTCACCGTGGCAACTGTTGCACGGTCCCGAGTGGAAGGCAAAACACAAAGCAATTTGGCGCCAATCCTCGTTCGGGGTGGCCAGGTGGCGAACCATGGACCTTCCGATCAGCAGATGTCGGGTTGTTGGCCGCGACCACAAGATGAAACTGACGATGCAGCTGCTAGTTTAAGATAGGCAGGCAGGCAGGCAATAAGAACAACTCGATGTTTTAATGAATTTGTTCATTGAGATCTGGATGTTTATGTGTGGGGCGAATATACTGTACAGGCAAGGGCGGGGGGGGGGGACAAATTATTCCCCCCATAAAGAAATTGAATAATACTAAAAACGAAAACAGGTCTTGAAAAACTGTAAAGTACCAACTGTTTATTAGCTCAAAAAGTTGTTTTTACAAAATTTCTGGTGATGGTTGCATCTTAATAAACCTCCACATCCGCCCCTTTTGTTGATTGGAAAATATCCAGTCGAAGATCGATTCCTCCCCAAACATTTTTAAACAAATGTACTGATACCGTGTTCGTTACGCTGGTTTTTCTTGTGGGGCTTTGTAAAGGACAACAGTGCACGCAAGAAAGGTAACGTTTGTGTATGGATAGGAATTACGTGACAAGATTACCCAGGTCATAAATACGGTATCAGTAGAAAAACGTTTGGGGAGAAATTGATTTTCGACTGAATATTCTCTAAGGAACAAAAGGGGGGCATGTGAAGGTTTATTACGAGGCCATCATCACCAGAAATTTTGTAGAAAAAAAACTTTTTGAGTTAAAAGTTTAAACTTTGCAGTTTTTCAATATTTGTTTTCGCCTTTTTTTTTTTATTATTGAATTTCTTTATAGGGTGAATAATTGGAGAACACCCTGTACACTAAATATCGCAAATAAATAAAAAAAATAATAATTAGATCTAGCCGTCATTTTCGGTTCAAGCACAGGGTGACAGTCGCTTAAGAAAAAAATATTGTTTCTTATAAGCACCCATGTCACTCCTTTTTAGTTGTTAAATAAATATTAAAAAAATTAATAAAATAAAAAATTCCGGCTGCGTAAATCCTCGAAAAGCTCTTTTTTTTTTTATTACTTTACTTTGAGCATTAAATATACCTCTCTATAGCTATTAACAGCCTGTTGTCGAGCACTACGCTGGGTGCTGACAAACGAAAAGCTACTCTTCAGGCAAGAATACACAACAATAACACCACCTTATTTCTTAACTAGGCTAACATTACGAACTCCACCTGTTAGCATTCTTTATTTCCATTGGACATTATTATAGGCTAGTTTGTTTCTTTGTTTATTTGTGTACTACACGGCCTGTGAAGCCATACACTCATGCCTAACCTAACTAGGCATAGGCATAGGCTAGTTAAACTGACTTTTAACAATAGAAGGAAAGCAACATATCTTCTAGTTTAATAAACACAAATATAAAAAAATTAAATGAACTAATTTGTCATTGAATCTTTTTTCTTTTAGTGTCATTGTTCATTTTTTTTAGCGTACACTATTTTGTTTACTGTTGGGTTCACAGTTCACACATTAAAACCTGGGAAATTCGGTCATGTTTCATGTTTTCTTTATAACGTCATGTTTCATGCCTGCGAAAACCAGGTTTCAAAGTGTGCGTTTTTCACATTATTTTGGCAAATTTTTAAGGAAACTCCACGAAAAAAAAAGTTCCTTCCCATCCATAATAAAAAAAAAAAGTATTGCAATTCCAAGTATTATAAAAAAGTATCAGACTTTGAAAGGTTAAAAAAAAAATCAAAACAAAAAGTCTCGTGCCCGCAACGACTTTTGCCTTGCACATTACTTTTGAGAACCAAGGTATTTATTTTTATCGGCCTTAATTCATCCGCTGTATCGGCTACAGGTAAAAATAGATCATGATGCAGAGCCTTTTAGGAAATTAATGGGAATTTTAGGCTTTTAGCGGTAATTCTTTGAATCATTTTTGGAAACCATGCTTCTGTATACTATGTCGAAGACCACTGCTGGAAAGACAGAAAAGGTAACCAGCTCAGTTGAATTTGATGAATCCGAGGTTGAATGTCTGAGTCTTCAACCTAATTTAACCTACCGAATTCATAAAAACAGACGTGAACCTATTTCTGATACCCTTTGGACATAAATAACGGACAGCCTGATGAGAGAGAAATTTGAACTCAACGAGCTGCGATATGTGGATTTAAAGACGAATACCTTAAATCGCAGTAAAACTGATTTGGGGCCCAAGGAGCACTGAGTCGTAACATCTCCGACAAAAGGCGCCGATTCAATTCCTCCTCGGTCAATGTGATGTTTAAATCCATAGAGCATCACAAATAGGTTCATATTTTGTGTTTACCAAAACCGCCTATTAAACGCCCACGGGCTATTAAAATTATTAAGATAAAAAAAGGGGGGGGGGGTGGGCGTAACAAAATTATAATTTGCATTTTACTTCTTTCCATGGAGTGTGTTTAGGCCTAAGTCCGCCTCGGAAAATTCGGTGTTTATGCGATCATTCACGTATGTACGTGATCTGTGTTCGGTCTAGCATCATAACGCAATGCTTTTTATTCTCATTTGTTCAGGAATTTAGTTTTATTAGTTTATACTAGTTTATTTAGTTTGCTTTATGAATGATGCTTTTTTTTAGTTAATTTTTGTGCAGAAAAACAGGAGATAAAACTAGGCCGTTAATAGGCGATATACGGTATATGTCGTCCGATATGCCACACAGATCCTATCCGTTGTTAGTTAGTGGGGGTGAGATTTTTCAGTTTCTCTTCCTCTAATCGTTGTTAAAAAGTTCATGATTTATTTATTTTTTTATTGTGACTTGCAGGATTATCAGGAAAATATGCTTAGTACACACCCGTAAATACGGGCCTGACCCAGGCCCAGACTGGGTAGGGGACTGGAGTACGATCGCCCGGTGGGCCAGCACCCCTCTTTTTTTTTTATTTGTTCATTGCAATACTCATGTGTTGAATCTTGAAATAACCGTTTCAACTGAATGCTGCAAAGGGAGAGTGGGGTGGAGGTGCCTGTAAATTTATGGAAAAACTAATTCGGTGGGCCAATTTTTTTTTTTAATTTGGTGGACCAAAGTGTTAATTTGGTGGGCTAAAATGTTATGAGACCGGTCATAAGAATTAAGCCAGTCCGGGCCTGGCCTGACCTACGCATTCCGCAACTCTACCTAGTGTTTGAACTGATGCATCTCAGGCTGCGGCGCCCTGACGTCTTCCAAACGACCTCCAGGTAAAACAAAAGTTCACAATTCCACAACGAAGTCATCCGGTTTTTTGTTATGAATGTCGTATTTCACTATTGTGCTTTCTGTTTTATTAACCCCTATGTCCATCACTTCCAGCAATTTGTGTAGGCTACTACACATTTTTAATTTAAAAAAAGAAAAAAAGGCAGCATCATTTCGTGGCTCTGCGATGCGAATATTTTTAACAATGTACGCTAATCCTTACAGCAACCGAAGCAAGGCGGTTCCTTCCTTTTAAACAGTGCGCAAGGGGTGATCATGTGATAATAATTATTTCCAGAAGAGACCCCTCTTAACTCGCGCCCTTCCCTCGCGTTATGACGCATGCGTTGAACCCATTCATTCGCGTGCCTCGGCCCACCTCGCGTGACAGAACGGAATCGTGTCGTTCGACGAAAACTCTTCTCAATTCTTCTTCGCCCTCAAAGGAGGGAGGTAGGTAGGTATACGGTCTGTAGACTACGAGTGTTGTGCGCATGCGTATGACTCTGCCCGCCTCACATAATAAGCATTTGCACAAGTGTGTGTTTGTTGGCGTGGTATATCAGACGGACACACCTTTTTTGCCATTGACACTGTAAAAGCGGTGCGCTTCTCAATTGTCTTGTCTGGAGAGGGACAAAAGACCCTTCCAACCGTGAAGTCAAAAGCACATTCTAGGTCCTGGAACGCGTGCTAGAATTTCGTTTTGGGCTACTACCTCCTCCCATGACGTGCAAGGAAGTTGAATAATTCCTGGGATTCTCCCTCATGCCATAACACATGAACAAACATGGCTTATTTTGCAATTGCCATACATAACCTTGGCCAACATGATTTCATTCCATAGCTTAAATAATCGTGTGAGGTCTTAAAGGGTTTAGCCCTGCGCTGCTAGTTAGTGGCCGCATCCAGGGACGGGGTTACCGGTCGGTTGCTCGGGGCGCGGTTGGGGATGGACGGGGGGGAGGGAAGCGGGAAGGAGGGAGGGGGTGCCAAATAAAAATTAAATTTTTAAAAACTAGGTTTAATTTAAAAATAGTTAGTTTTCATTGGAAAATATCAGTTATAATGGAGTCATTTGGATCATCAAACAAACTAATGACAATCTTAGAACAATCTTAGACCGCGCATCACGCGTAAACCACGAGAACTATCCAAACCAAACTTTGCATGCAGTATTATGGGAGTCCGGACAAGGTTTATCAAAAGAAATATCCGGAATCGGACATGGGGGTTGAGGAACCATCAGGATGACAAAATGGACCAATAGCAGAAGCCAAATTCAAAACAACAACGAGACGCGAAGCCGTTTCTAATTGTTCAAGGCATCCGATTGTTAAAAATATGTATTGTTGATGATAAACAGACGGCGTTAGGCGGTAAGAAACCAAATTCAAGATATTTTCACTTTTCGTCGACCGATTTGGACGTTTGAATACACCATTTTCACGGTGTTTTCACCACCTTTCCAATGGCGAAACCCCAAGCAGCTGTCTCTTATTGTTTAGAAATTACAAGGCAAATCCGATCCGATCCGATTGACAGCCAAACAGGAAAGAAAGCGGGCCCGCTCGACAGTGGAACTGATGACGGCCCTAGTTATTCAGGACAAGCAAACGTTTTCGTCTAGTAATGAAACAAATGAGATCAAAAATTCGTTTAAAAACTGAATAAAAAATTACGTACATCTTAATACTTAGTACTTATTACTTAGGGTATAGATGGAGTTGAAGCGCAAAAAAGCCAAAACTCTGTGTTTGCGTGTGTTGGTAGAAGGGGGGATTAGGAGAAGGCACTAACAACGAAGGGATCTCCAAAAATCCAGCTCGCCTAAGCGCAACATTTTCTTTTAGGTGCCCCTAGCGTATTCACATTTCTCAAGACTGAATATAGTTCCTACATTAAAGACGGATTCTCCGTGGACCCCTCACAAAGCCCGCATTGCACGTTGGAACTTGGTATTTTTTGCCGTTGGACGCTGGTTTGTAAAGGGTCAAGCGATGTGAACTACAGACTAGTCTCCATCAATGACTACAGCAACATTGTGGTCTACAGCATTATCAGACTGCGATAGGAAAGGACGGCAACCTGAATCTCCTGATGGAACATAACTCCCACTAGGAAACAGTGAGGCGGGAAAAACCCTCATGGCAGAGACAAAAAGAAACCTTATTGGAAAGTGAAGACAAACCGGACGGTAAGGACTTCACCCACTTCAGCCAATCCACGGCAAAGGAAACTAGGGCGTCATCAGTTAGACTATCGACAGAACGGAGCGAAGCGATTGCACACAATATGTGTTGCATTGGAGACAGCGTTGTAGCTCATCGTTTGGTTACGTCTTTTTCAATTTGTTCACAGCGCGTCGCTGGATGGCGTTGATGGCGGTTTCCGACATCTGGTGAGCAGCACACACCACTTGTGTATTCTGTCATCCTGATTATTCCTAAATAACATGTCCGATTTTTAAATTTTCTTTCTTAAAACCACCTCTGGGCGTAACGGAATCAGTGTACAAAATGTGGTGTTAATTGGTGCAGTAACGTTATCGTGATGTGGATACGAAGCTTGCATTGGAGTGGATTTATGAACGGGGCTCCACTAGGCCTTAGGTCTCGCTTCGCTCCCATGACTGATTATTTTGTCCTTCGTTGCAGTTCAGCTTTTAGTTCGTGTTAAGGGACGCTGGGTTGTTTTAAATTTGGGGTGTGTAAAAGTTTGTGGTGGTTACGGCTGTTTGTTAATGTGAAATTATGTTTAAAAAAAAAAGAGGAAAATAACCCCCTGCATGGGTTGGGTGTTGCCCTGGATACCTCCCTGGGAAAGGAAGGCAGCAGCAAAGAGTTCAGCAAATGAATATGTTCAGCCCAATATTCAGCATATTTTACACACTTGTTCATTACCAGTGACCATGACTTTGAAAGTTAGTGAATTAGTCATATCCTCATTTTCATCCAACAAGGACCAATCAAAATGGTGGCGGGAAAGAAGAGGGTTTCGAATACCCATCACCTGCTCCTTAATTGAAGTGCAATCACCCCTTTTATTCTGTTCCTCTTGTGTCTAGCAGAACGAAGTGTTTTTCACCTTGACACATCGCGTGAGTTTTTGCCTTTTCTTAATGACTGGAGAGGAAGCAAGCTGCCTACCTTCCATTGGTTTCCTCACTCCATCTGTCTACAGGCGTCTGCTGCGAGATAGCCCGTAGCACTCGAATTACTTGGTACTTGACTACGAGAGTCAGGGCCTACCTATCTATCGGGATGCGTATAGTATGCACCTGCCGTCACTTCCGGCCGGTCTGGTAGACTAGTCGACAAACCAGACAGGTCAGTCGTTGGTCCTTCGATTTGTTGTTGTCATCTGCTCGTCAAAGCAGACGCTAGATAGCACCAAAGTTCAAAGAAGGACCCATTGTTCGGCACGAGTAGGCTAGTAAGATATTCATTCTTGCTCTGGCTTGGCTTGGCTAACCATATGTTGTCGCGAACGTAACCTTGAAGAAGTAGTTAAGAATGGATGGAGAGGGTCGTTTTGTCGGTTGTTGCGTGTGGACACGAAAATAGTTAAGGAGAGACGCGGAAGAAAATTGTTTCCGGGAGTTATTATTACCAGAGAAAAATTGGTTCCGGGAAAGATGTCATCTTAACTATCTTTTGCCTCATCCCCTACCCTATAAGTATTGAAGATCGTCGCTGTTTCCAGGATGTGAATGAGCGGTTGTTTGCGCTGTTAAAATTAATGATTCAATAAAAAAAAAAGGGGGTGGACCCTTACAAAGGTAAAATCCCACTCCTGTCCAGGGACAGTGTTTAGGCCTAACTCTATTGCGGAAAATTCGGCATTTATGCGATCATTCATGTACGTGATCATGGGTTCGGTCTAAGCATTAACACAATGTCTTTATTCTCAGTTGTTCAGAATTTAGTTTATTAAGTTTACTAGTTTATTACGTTTGCTTTGCGTGGTTGATAAAAACCAATATTTGAGGCGCTGAAACATTGATTTCTTTGAACGTATGAAGCTTTTAGTTAATTTCTAGCAGATAAATAACGATCTAAAATGTTTTAAGATCAGACATCGTGAAACTACCTAGTTATAGCCCCCCCCCCCCCGGGAGCTGTAATTAGGTTATATCACGAGTTACGGCCTTAAAGCATGAGGGGAGGGGGGGGGGGGCCTTTGCCAGGGCTATTAATAGGCAATTTACGATATTCGAATTAACGTTATTTTTAGCTGTTAAGGTTATCTCGGGATTGATAGGGAGAATACGATTTTTTTACATGCTGCAATCGACATGAGCACGACCAGTCCAGGATTGCGCTCGGAACCTCTAGCTTATGAGACTGTCGTGCTAAACATTGAGCCACCTTAAGACTCCCGTCCCCGATTCAATATGATACAAAGTGACCTGCAGCTCAAGTAAACACGTACAGTACATACAATACAAATGCACAAATCTTTGAAATATTATTTTGGTATTTTTTGACGTGATGTTTCCATTTTATGTTATACATGCATTAATGCATACTACCCACACATTTGGAAATAGTGTGGACGTTTCGTTTTATTTCCATTCTGAAGCGATACGTGTTGAAAGGACATTGGTCGCAGAAAACGATCCCTTAAACGGCTGCAAGGTACGGAAACTCGACACGCTGCTGTAACAACTGACAAAGCCATTTTTAATGTCGGTCGTGGTGTCGGTTTATCACTACCACAATGTCATCGCGCTCCTAATATTGTTTTTTTGTTCTATCATTCATAATTTATGTTCGTCGTCTCCTATGACAAGCAGTAATAGTATTATTGTGTACGATTTTTTGTCGTTTTCTAACTGACCAACACCCACAGGTCTAAAGTGGTTGAAAATGTATTAAAGCCAGTGTGTTTTTACGAAATCGTGGGTGATACACATGATAATAAAATCACTACGTAACTCAACCAACACTAAGTCTCGTTAGCCGCACAAATTTTCGAACGTCCTCTAGCTCTAGCTGTCAACATTACGATTTTTGTTTCGCTTCCGGTTTTTTTTCAAACCCCTCCCCCCCCCCAAAAAAAAAAAATAAATCGGAGAAATTAAGGAGACTTAAATTCAGTATCAGAGCACAAAATTAAGCGTTTACAGAGCCTAGAAGCCGACAACCTATGCTGTCTTTAATGCACAAAGCAGGTATTTTTTTTCAACTAATAAAAATTTCTACTCTAGCCTAATGAAAACCGATTCAGAACTGGTTTTGAAATCCTTTTTGGTTCGGTCTCAGTACAAAAACTGAAATCGCCCTTCGGTTTCGTTAACTGACTCAGTACTACTCAGTAATGTACTCGTGATCCACGTAGCATAAATTGGGCAACGTTATTGTGTTATTTGCCTGCTGTCCATGCCCCTTTAAGCAATTTTTATTCATAAAACAGGCCATACTACTTGATCCTTTTAGCCACCGAGGTCAAGGGAATGGAAAAGGGTTCCTCTTCCCTCCCTGGAGGACTTTTTCCCCCCATTTATCGAACATGTTTGTGCACACAGCGCCGCTATATGACCTAACACGGCAAACTACAAAACTTTCGTGTGTGCTGGAACGTGCAGTAGGAGAGAGTATGAGCCAGCGTGTGAGCAACACTGGTGGAGAAACTGTGAACTACGGACGCACACCTGCCAAGTATTCCAGGTGGCTTTCGAGTTACAGACTAACGAGAAATTAAGCTAGTTCTGAAAACAAAAAGTACGGAAAACCCCTATAAAAGTCGCGATTTCTACACAAGGTTCTACATAAGGTTTTCTACATAAGGTTCCTGGAAGTATATATATATATTTTTTATTTTTTTATTTTGTACGCACTGCATAGTAAATCAATTGCATTTTTTAAAATAAAAAACAAATTTTCGCGTATGCGTAAGTATAGAGAGAAAATAATAATAACAAACGCACCCCCTCTCCTCCAAAAAAAAGAATTATGTATAATAATCTACACAGTTTCAAAAAGTGTCCCCGTAGATAGAATAGGCATCGTACATCAATAAACAGTTCATGTGGAATTTCGGTTTATCACCGGAGTCGGAGGAATTTGGGAGAGGTCATGGATTTTTCGAGCCCACTCAAGAGGAGGAAGGATCATGAATTTTGTAGGCTTTTTCAAAGAAGATGGGTCAAAAAAAAATTGCGACCCAACTCTAGAGGGAAAATACAATTCTAGGCCTCAAATATTGGCACTTTTCAGCAGTCAAAATTTCTAAAAACGACTTGGTTTTCTGGGGGGTGGGGGGAGTAGCGCCCCCACTTCCCTCCAGACCCCAAACATCAATAGAAGTGTTTGCAAGGTTTTCACTTGTTAATTTCGATATGTTAACTGTGACACTAGCGGAGTCGCTCGCTTCGCTCGCTCATTCCGCGACGTCTCGCTGCGCTCGAGGAGATTTCTTGCTGCAACACTTATGATACAGACAGACCTTCCATATAAAAAACGATCAAGCAAATTATAAGAGTGTAGTATGCGATATCGGTCATCTCGAGAGAAGGTCTATATTATTTTTTTTACGTCCAAGGAGTCAAGCAAAAAGATCAAACATTTTATTAGAAAATCGCTGTTTCTGATGACAAACGCTGATTTTCGTTAGCTTCGCTCACTCACTCAGCGCAAACATTTCGTCAGACTGAATCAATATTAACCACCAAGAACCACACATCACTTGTAATTTGTGTTAGTTAATACACATTATATGGGTTTTCTTTTTTACTTATTTTAAGAATATTGTTCTTTACGTTCTGCTCAGTACAGATTTTTCCATGGGCATCTTATCACTTAACTTTCTGATGATCCCTCACTTGGAGCAACATCTGCAGCACGTCAGATGTAATCTCCTACGAACGAAAAGGATGAAAGATTGATAGAGCAAAGCGAGACACACATTGAAAAGGTTTACTTTACGTGGAAATCGCTCGCTTTGCTCGTTCAATCCACGCACCTCCGTGCTTCAGAAACACGAATGTTTGACACCGTTTTAAAACCAAATCTATTGTTTTGAGTTTTCCCTGCATCAAGTCAGTTAGTATAAAACCAATTTTAAGATCTAATATGTGGTGTGTTGCAAAATACGTCGTCCGTGCATCCTTTTCCAGATCATCTCTCTTTGCTCGAGGAGATTTTCATGAACAAACTATGACGTCATGAACAAACATAAAGAGGGTTAAAAAAAACTTTGACGTTATGTTTTCAGGGTTTTTCGCGTATTTGCGGTTGATAATATCAAGTACAGCGATGAAAATAGGTCTATACTGTGCGCAATTTAATTATCTTTCGTTTGGTCCTATTCACATGTTTGTAGGTGCTTTGGTTCCGGAGGAGTAGAGGTACAAACACACAAACACATACGCACATCATACGTCCTTAATGATGTAATGGTCAGTTCAAAACATTTTCTAAAAACGGTTCGGCTCATGGGGAATTCCTTATCGTGCAGATTCGGAGACATGGACATGTTAGCAGGCAAGTCTCCATCTCATCCCCCCCCCCCCCCCAAGACTCGATGTTAGGAGTACAATTTCGTAGTAGACAAATCCAGCATTTATTGTATTTGAACAATTCAAAAAATTGGCTTTTGCATCGTTTCAATTGAATAAAATTACTGAAATGGGTTGTTTTGCAGATCTCTGAGGGACTTACAGTTTCTTCAGGTTATTACACCGCTTAGAGCTGAATTTTCGGGCCCCAATTTTTAATTTCGTGTTATTTTGGGGGGGGGGCCCCCCCCCCCTCCAGACAAGAATCCCGGTTGCACCACTGCTCTTATCAAATAAAAAATTATAAATCTCAAGCCAAAGGGGATTTTAAAAACATTTTCAAGAACGTTTTATTATCAACCACGTTTTATTAACCTTAAAAACGTGGCACCTCTTGCCGTCCGACTGGAACTTGTCGTTGCGGACTGCTGATATATTCGTTTGATTAAGCCGCAGGAAATTAAGTCTAGACGTAACCTCAATAAACATAAGAAAACATCATTGGTTTTTTTTTTTGTGTGTGGTTGTGTGAGCCCCCCTCACCACCCCAGCCAAACACACACCAAAAAATTTATTTGGTGCTGGTGTGTGGGTAATCTTTAAACAACATACACATAAAAAATAGTAGTGTAACTTTTCTACGACTCTGAGGTTACGTATCGATAATTTCCTGTTGCCTAATATTACTAAATTAATAAGAACCAGGCAGCATCGATCTCCGGAGGAAATTATGTTTGGACTTTTACTTCGGGGGTGGGGTAGGAGTTTTTTTTTTTCATTGGGGTTGCATACCTGGAGTCGTCGAAATGAGGACTAGTTCAGGTTTTTAATTACTCCAGCCTGTTACCCCTGCCACGAATAACCACTGATCTCTAAACGCCAAAAGAACGATTGACGTCTGTTGTGTTCACGAGTTTTTAAAGGGATGCCTGGTCTGCCTTATAACATTCCGCGTGCCAAATTACAGCTACGCGCAGATCGTCATCCGAGCAATTACAGCGCCAAGGTCGGCTGGGGTGGTAGCTGCGTTCCTCGCATAGCTACTGTCTCGGTTGGCTTTCGGAATAGTACACGAGACAGAATCAAGTCAACGATTGTGTCGTCGCAAATCGAAATGATTCTCGTATTTTAACATCACAATTTATGATTTTCTAGGCTAGAGTCTTATAATTTTGGTTCGGCGATCTATTGGAATAATTAATTTAAATTTTTACCGCATTAGTCTATTAGATTTTAGATCTCATGGTAATTATTAGAAAATTAGTAGATGTACACACAGAGATGAAACGTCATGATTATTGTACGCGCGCAATGCATCATATAGTGACGGATCGTTCTTAAATATAGTTAACGATATTCAACAGAAAATCTCCTAGACGCCACATTTTAAAAAGTATTTTTAGCAAGGGAAAGACTAACGGTAAGGAAATAGACCTTTGGGGCCATACTTGATGGATCGAGACAAATGGCGCTGGGAGGTACATCCCTTTAAAACATTTTTTTTTAAACTCTTCCACACTTTTTTGTGGCAGTGGAGGGTACCGAATTGTTGATCAAACAATTTCTTTCCATTATTTCGAAAATAACGACTACCTTTTGAATAAACGAACTACCCTTCGAAAAAAACAAAAAAACAAGAGGTATCGTTCTTAACGGTACATTCATACAACAAATGCCAGTACCATACAACAGAATATTCCAGTGTAGACTGATTACGGTTTAAGTTCCATATTATCTACAAATACAATACACCCTCGACACGTAATGATAGGTTTCCATGACATGCCGTTTCCCGCGCACCTTTTTCGCTGCATGTTGGGATTGGGGAGGGGGGGGAGCGTGCGAGCTTGTATCAGCACAAAATACCACAATTGACGGTGTGTATTATTTATGTACACAATAAGGTTCTACCAAAGCTATTTATTATACGTAGAAACATACTTCGTCATACATTAATTCGCGTTGATAAAATGACGGTTGAGTTGAGGTTGGTGACTGGATATTTGTACACGATATCCATTTTCTGTTTTCCCATGGAGACGTCAGGTGGTAGAATAAACGTAGGCAGGGGGAGGTGGGGAAGGGATAGGGTTTTGGGGGAAAGGAGGTGGAGGGGGGAGGAGAATGAAAGAAGGGAGGGAAGATGCGTCGAGGAGGGGGTAAAGAGGTCGTCGACACGACTCGTAGACAAAGGATAGTTAGTTGCCATAAAATTCTAATGAGGGAGAAACAAGCATAGGCTACTCAAAGGGTCATTATTGTTAGAGGAAGACATAAATTATTTCTTTAACGATACGAATTGGGATCCTTCAGTCTCATTATGTTCATGTTATTTTTATTATTTTTTTTTAAGGTTGGTGGTGCCTTTCTTTGCAAAGCTGAAAGACACCTTCGTTTTCTGTAGTTGAAATATCACAACATAATATATATTAATACAAATGCAAACCTATTTACGTTGCCTTTTGGACTTAAATGTCAGACTGCCTAAGCGGGGAATCGAACCGACGACCTTTGAAGCCAAAGGCCGGAGTCTTACCGCTCAGCCTTACTGAAAAGGCTTTGTCCTGTTTCTAAATGGGATATAACCTACGATACAAAAACGAGATGGTTTTACAAAAAAAGTCGTTGGAATACCAGGAAGTTGTAACAAGTGTGAATTCTGGTAATACCACACTACATTAATTTAAAGCACTGTAAATCACCTATTAAACGCCCATGGGCTGTTAAAATTAATTCGATAAAAAAGGGGTTGGGCTGTAACGAAGTTATAATTTGACCTTTACTTCTGTACAGGAACAGTGTTTAGACCTAACTCCACTGCGGAAAATTTGGTATTTATGCGATCATTCACGTATACACGTGATCTGAGTTCGGTCTATAGCATTATAATGCAATGCCTTTTCTTATTTGTTCAAGAATTTAGTTTATTAGTTTACTAATTTATTTAGTTTGCTTTTGTATGAAGCTTTTAGTTAATTTCGGTGTAGAAAACCACGAATTAAGGGGATGAAGCCGTCAGACTTACACGGCACACACAAGTCCACCATGAACTTCGAGCCGTCGTAATAAACTACTTACTCAATTACTTACTTACTTGCTCACAATAGAGATTCTATTCATCACTAGTTCTGTACGATAAACAAAATGAGAAAGTAAAAGAAGATGAACATTGACTGTTTTACCATGGAAATTTGGTTATGGTTTACCATTATTTCTGAGAGCTCCTCGCATTAACTGACTAGAAGTGGCGACCTTTTGTTGATGTTATACCCACTAGCCTGCAACACATTTTCGAATTACAAGGATGATATTTTCCTCAGAAACAAAAACTTTAGTTCCCTGGATCCGTGTCGCCCTCTTGGAAGGGGCTTCCATCGTGTTCCACTGAATATAATTGTGCACCCTGAAGTAGTCTCCTCGTTAATTCGAAAATTTGTGGTAAGGAATAAAACACACAAGATCAAGGATTTTAGTTGTTATACTTGGTTCCACATTATGTTTGCAAGAAATTGATTGTATGACGCCACGTTTCCTTGCACCCCGAGTGCAAAAACATGTGGATATCACAATTGTAGACTCTATACATTTACTATTAGAGTCTACGAGTGGGATATTTACGTGTTTTTTGCACTCGTACTGAAGGAAACGTGGCATCATACAGTCAGTTTCCTGCGCAAACATAATGTGGAACAAACTATAGAGCAGTGACACGACGTAATATTACTGTATATAACTCTGTGCTGGAGCCTTAATGGGTTAGCTACAAGGGGCACTGCAGAGAGAAACAGAAGGGCGTCATACTAAAACCGATGCTGTGAAGAGTGATTTCTTAGACCTAAAAAGCGCGATTTTTGTTGTGGGAGAAAACAACGTTATTTTAAGCCTAAGAAATCCGCTCTTCCGTTGTTTTTCCCTCCATTTTTATGTAGTGCACCTTGTAGTTATGCCCTCCAAAACCCATACTGGTGCCAATCTGGTGCCAATATGGAGGCAAATGTCACTCCTCTATACCCTGGGAAAACTGATTGGGTTTGTCAACGTTTTCGACTGCGTATATCGAAAGTGGCTCGTGAAAACTTCCTTTTAGAAAGTCGACAGATTTTTCTTTGTGAATTCGACTGGAGAAAGGTTAAAACACTTGAACGTGAGTCAATCAAATCAAAGTCACCCCCCAACCATCATAGATAACCTTTTTACGGAGAGGTGCTTAAACCATTTTAGGTCGGAGGAACACCAATAAACTAAAGCAAACATGCACGGAAAGGGAAGACGAACTCTTGCTGACAAGCAAATTCAACTGGCAACTAATTTTCCAGAAGAATGATGGTCCTTTGGCACAGCAAGCGCGGGTCTGTTTCCACTCCCCCTTCAGTCTCCCCGCCCCCCCCCCGCGGGGGGGGGTACTTAACATGCCCTATTGTACATGTCTATTTGGTGCCATGTTGGCGGCTTGGCAAGGGTTTGGTAATGATTGTCCCAGCTGTGAACCGATGGGGAGTCTCGTCGAACTTAAAATGACAACTGGGTTATCGTTTTGAGGTCCCGTAGGAGATCGTTAACACTCCCGAGTATAAAGATGGCGATATACGGGTGTGAAGCAATGCCAAAACATGACACCTTATTGCGAAAGAAAAAAACACCCGTGTGAAAGGGAACCTTCCCATTCTCTCGTTTTAATTTCATGCTTGGGCTCTCTTCAGTGGCAAATGTGAACGATGGTCAAAGACAGATCGTTAAAAGACAAGGGTCACAACATGAATAGGAACTTAACTGTTGTGGCCTCAAATCAGCTGGACATGTGGGATGACCTCTAACTAAAAAGGGCAGCTATTTTATTCGTTAAGAGGGATCGCTCCTGCTCAACAAATGTTCGACTTCTTCCTGGTTTTTTTTTTGTTGAGTATTCTTCCCGACTTAGCGACCGGCCACAGCCGGCAAAGCACATCGCACCCAACTAATAGTGATTTCACACGGCATAATGTGGGCTTGCCATGCCGTCCCATGCCGCGCGGTAGCGAGCCACGGCAGCCGCTGTGCGACAAGCGGCTGGCCCGGAATGGTACGGCCTGGCGCTGTTCGGCACGAGTTAATTAGTCCGTCTGAAAGCCAAACGCGAGCCGTGCCGCTCTGCTAGAAGTGCTAACAATGCTTCATTGTATTTAAAAATTTCCCTCCACCACTTGTTGCCATAACAAACGAAGCCGACAACGGTCGCTTGTAATTTAAACCGCGTGAAATCAAGTCGCTCTGGGTCACCAGAACCTGCTAAAAAGGGGTTGGCCACGTCCAGTTTCAGTCCGAGACGAATGCCGTGTGAAATCACAACAAAGCAACTTCCAAACCTACCTTCAGAACAGTCGAAAGTCGCTAGCAGTGCAAGGAAGCAACCACCGATTTAAAGCAGTTTTACAGTTCCGCTCGTTTTTGTATCGATTTATTAAGAGAATTTGTCTGACGGCACGGAGGAACAATTTTACTAGCCTTTACATGCCATAGTAGACACGAGCACGTGCAAGGTCCCCCTGGCAGCTAATCATCGACTTAAACACTCCATGCCAACCAACAAAACACACAGTCAGATTACACGTGAACAGTCAACCTTCTTCATTGTTAACTCTGTATTTTCTTTCCATCTTCTGCGCTATTTCCTTTGTTCTTTGATCATTACTCGGATTAGTAATATGAACGTTTTTTTTTTTTATGACGATGATGACAAGATCAACCCTCATTCAACCCTCATTCTGAGAGGTGATCTTACGCGGCCAGACTATTATTGAAGGAGAGACCGTGATTATTTTCGTGATGAATCTGAAAACGGCAACTAAGAAATAGCACCCTTGAAACAACACTGAAACAAGGGAGAAATTTCGTTTTTTCTTTCTTTCAAATCAATCCGACAGGGTTAGAAGTTGCGGCTCTTGATTCCTGGCACGTACCCGGCCAGTTCTGGCACGGGTTGTTATATCAACACCTAATATTCTCTGATGATATAAAATGCTGGTGTTGTTGATAAACTCGTGGTGGGAGGGGAGAGGGTAGAGTGTAACCGGGAAGCAAGAACCACAGCTACAATTCCAGTCGAGCTTGTGGCAAAGGATGTCATACAAGGGAGAGTTGTCACATGGATACTTCCACGTCCTTCGGACGTATATTCATTTATGAACTCCTGACGATAGTTAACAATCCCTAGGAAGGCATTTTGCAAAAATTAGTTTTAAACCCTAGCAGACTTTTATGAAGTTTATGGAAGCGTTGCAAGGGGAAGGCAAGCAAGTGGAGTCAAGCCTGTGTGTGAACCTCCTATCACGCCAGGGCCGAAAGATTGCGCAATAGATGCTGTAGCCAACTGAATAGTTACCAAGGGTCATCGAGTTAACGACAGAGTTCTCACAACTCTATTACCATGACAATCAAAATTCCCACTCAGTCAGTATAGTATAGTTTAGACTGGTTCCTTTACTCGACTAAATGTAGAGGTTTGATGCACTCCCAGCCAAAGTCGTGGCGTCAGAAGGCGAGAGGGACAATTTTGCTAGGTAATTCTCATCGGGAATTCCTTGGTTCTTCCTAGACTCGACTAACTTGCCCAACCGACCGGCTACTGTCAGGGCATGTATGTGTTCAGTCACAAAATGTAAGCTGAATTAGCTCAAAATGTGAAGAAGCTACACAGACAATAATGGCAAAACAAATTCAGAAAATCACAAACAACCAAATAGCAGGAAATGATGGTTTTCCTTTATTTTCTTACGAGGTAAGCGAACAACGCAACAATTGAAAGTTCAAGAAATCGTAAGGATGTCCTCTACGTAAACTGCAAACAATTTCCTGTTATTTGCGCGTTATTGTTCTTTCTTGCAGTTCTCAGTATACGGATTTCCGTCAATTTCATGACTTTTAAAAAAATGTATTCGTTAAAAGTGTGTAGTCTCTTCCGCGGCATTGAACCCTGGTCACGTAGCATTTTTCGCAAACGAGCCAAAAACTTCACATTTGTTGGTTCGGCAAACGAACGGCCTCTTCAAATAGTTAGAAAAAAAACCTTTTCACGATCATTATCACGACGCTTTCCGAACGAATTACATCGTAATTACATCCAACGTTTCCTTCCTTCGCTCCTGGAATTTTAATTTCTCAACTTCTTTCGTATTTTCTAACACGGTGGTATAGGTCGGCCACGTGCTTAAGGCCGATTCACTAACAGATTTCGTAGCTAAGAAAAAAACAGAATTGAGATCAAAACTCTATTGACCTGCCTATAGGCTACAAACTTGAACTTGAGAAAGACAAAGGGGGAGGAGCACATACGAAGTAGTTTTCCAAGATACATACATGCAAGGACGTGCACAGGCCGCCGAGAGAGCAGGGGCAACTTCTTTCGTTTTTTCTGGCGACCTTTTTTTGGGGGTGTTTTTACCCTTTTTGCCCCTCTTGGCCATTTTTGGCCCTTTTACACCCCGCTCAAGCATATGTCGGCCATTTTTTGTTTTACAAAAAGGGCTCTTTGTCGAGAGGGCAAGGGCTTGCGCCCCCCCCCCCCCCCCGTATGCACGTCCCTGCATACATGATACATACCTAAAAACATACGTATACTTTTTTTTTAATTAATCTAGACACACGCCAGTGTGTCGCGCCAAGTTAGGCAACAATCATCACAACAAACATCACATCAATTCAATTGACGAGTTTGTAAAGAACTGTAGCGCGGCGCCATAGCGTCAGTGTCTTATATCTTGAAGCATAGTAGGCACATTTCAGGTACTTGAGGAAAAATAATAATGTGGTACAAAAGCTTAAATTGTATTGAAATCGAGAGCAATGACCCACCTGACAAAAATTAACTCGTGTAGGAATGTCAGCTAAGCTGCTTTCAATGCAAAATCGTACCCTCTATAACGTTGTAAATGTGTTACTTGTTACTAGCTAGCTATCCCCATATTAATTTCCATAGAGTGATTATTCATCGATACCAAAATAACGGGAAGGCTTCCAGCTATGAAATTGGACGAATGGCTGCAGTACGATACGAAATGCGTCGAACTGCATACCTTTTATAGTTTGGAGCCTAGGGGTGTAACGAGGATGGCGTGGTATGGCGCGTAAAAACCAAAATATTGTTATAACCATAGTATTGTCAGCATTGTCTCTCATTGGACAGCCAAACCTCAGACAATGACAACGTGTATACTGACGTGCGTGCTTAGAAACACACTAGGGTAGCACAATAAATCTAAACAACGTTGCCAAAGAAATTGTATTCACGTCCAATTCACGAAAAATAAACCAACTCTAAAAACAAAGCAAAATAAACAAAGCCAAAAACTGGTGAAGAGGCCACCAAGTTGAGAGTGGTTCGGTCTTTCAAAGGAGTGATATCAACACACCAAAACATTCGCCGACTTAATCGCACTGAATAATACTTTGGACGTTAAATGAAAACTTGGACGTTGCTACCGAAATTAGCAACGTTCTAGTTTTCATTTAACCTTCGAATTATTAAACGGTGCGATTAAATTGGCGAATGTTTTGGTGTGTTGATATCACTCCTTTGAAGGGCCGAACCATTCGGAACTTGGGGGCCACTTTTACCAGTTTTGGTTTTTAATCAGTATGTTCTTTTAATTTTCTCAAGCAAAGACATGCTCGTATATACAAGTGAATTGGCTAAAAAAAACTAGAAGAAAAAAGAAAAAAAAACCGTAGATTCAGCCGTGGAAACCTCTGATGTGACAGTGACGAATTACAGTCTGTATAATTAATTCATAATTCTAGACGAGTACCCGTCTTCCTCTAATAAAAGCACTGTACTTTAGTAAGGCAGCCTAAGTGTACCTGTGGAGGCTACCTCTTCGGCGAGGTGGCGTTCTAACCTTCATCCCCACACGTCAGCATTGAATCTCTTGCTGTTGAAAAAGGGTAGTCTCTCACGTTACCCTCACCAACGCCTGGCAGGGACTTTGAGAGTATCCTTTACCAGCTATCTATTAAATCAACTTTCTTCCGGCAAATGAGATGACATTTAGCAGCAATGATGGTTAGCAACCGCTTAGCAATAAAAACGTCATCATACCAGTGCTAGTTACCAGAAAATCTAGTGTACACATCCTCGCTTACCAAGAGACAAACCACAAACTGACACAAACACTATAATTTAAATCCAGATGGAGTCACTTTCGTGTTAAATTTTATCTCGAGACTTCACGGCGTCCCAACTACTTTCCAACTATAGTCCGCAACATGCTTTCAGGCCAAATCACTTGGACACGAAAATGAGAATTTTGCTGCCAAAAGAAATAATCCCTTTGTAGGCTATAAGCGTATCATGAAACACTTATGCTAAACACGAATTTACGAAATATAAATGTTATATTTCTTCTTTGTTTTAAGAAAAATTAACGAATAGTTAATTTGTAGTTATTACTTATGATCTACAGGTGTGCTTTTTACTGTAAGGGCGGAAGAATACGTGGCATCGTGATGTATCGTCTTCAAACTAAATGTAAAACAAGCCATAGCGACATCCTTGTGATCATTCGAGTTCAATAAAACTTTTATTTCGATACCTATAGTGTCCGCGGCCTATCTTGAGTTCTCCTTAGAAAGAACACAGATAATCGATTGTACGTTTTCAGTAACAGATTGCCTTGTTGATATCCAAGATGGTTACAAAAACAATGGCGGCCATCGATTAAAGCCACCCCATCCAGGAAGACGTAGCCGCTCACAAAATATTTGCAGGACTCAAGATACACCGCGCACACAATAATCATACAAAAGAAATATTAAAAAAAAAAATTCACGATGAACCCAACGGGGCCTGCCTTGATACAGCCAGCGTGATTCGTTTACCTGTCTTTCCGGCAGTCCCCGGAAATAAGGCTATTTTGGGGTTTATTGTGCATTTCTCAGATTTGCTGGCGCTTGCACTTATTTCAACAGCTAAGGAGTCGGTGCCTTAACTATCGGCATTTTTCTTGTAGTTTACAACGTCGGCATGTGCTTTTCGGTTGTCTCGATCCGCCCGCTGGACGGCTAATTACGCGGGCGGGATGTTGGGCGTAGGGCAGATGGCGGGCCGGGCATGCGCTGTTGGTGGAGCGTGTACTTCCGCTGAGGCCTGCCAATCGCTTGGTCAGCTTTCTCTGACCAGGGAGTCGGAAACTGACGTTTTTTGAAGGAGTGAGAGAGGGGGAACTAAAAGCGTTTCCTGCAAAACGTAACGCTAAAAAGTGGATTAAAGTCTAACAGTCTCTATGTGACAGTGTATATATGGGTGGGTGTATGGTTATTGGGTGCACCTGCAACTAGGCCTACTTGATCCCTCTGGCCCCAACTCGATTGAAATTCCCTCGACCAGC
>JAHWFP010230020.1:0-36833 GCA_023313725.1 Lithobius niger | reverse complement strand
TGAAGGTGTCTTATGGCTAAAACTTCTCTTTTAAATTCGAAAGTTGTTAAACAGGTTGTAATATGTCGCAGAATAAACACAAGCGCAACATGTTACTGATCTTAACAATAAGACGCAAAAGACACAAACATGCGCAGTCAGATTCAGAGCCGAAAAAAAAAAGACAAGGCCACAGGACGTGAAAGACGCCGTCTGCTCCCGAGTTATGGAAATGAATGAAGGATGGTGAAATGAACCACAGGATACATGGATTGAGTGAGCGAAGCCACCTCAGCATAATTTCCCATCTTCAAGAACCTGCATTATTTAAATTAGACATTTCACTATTATGGGGGCAGGTGTACTCCTACATTCGCCAGTCTTCATGATGGTCTTTACAACTAGTAATCATTTAAGAAGGGAAGAAACATGTCGATGGTGTGAAAAACCAGAAAAAAAATAAAATGCTTGTATTTTTTTTTTTTTTATATTTGAAACGGTCCCGTATTGTGCATGTGCACCTCGTGGTTCTCTCGTTCTCTTGCTTTAGCTTTTATTTTACATAATTGTATTTTAGTTATCTTCTTTAATGTGTTCTTATCTCTAACATGATTTCCTTGTTGATATTTAAACGCATTCTGAAATTATTATTATGCTTATTCTGGGAGGTGTACTGCAGTCAGCCAAGTGGCATTCAAGTCAATTTTTCTTTCTGGGTATTATTAACACAACTGACCATCGCTGGCGTTGAAGACGTTACGGGTTTTCTAACCTTCTTTGATTTTTTACGGTCGTCAGCAACGTAAAAAAAAAAAAACATGATGCCGTATCTCGGACCGTTATTTTGCGGAGGACGTGGGATGGAAGGTCGAAAACACGTCAGCGAGAAAAGCGTCTTTTCATTTCCGGCCAGGCCAGCACGGGCTCTGCGTTCCATGTCTCGTGCAGCTTTAGTGCCCTGTCGGACATGGTACTGAGTGGCATCACGGTTGACATTTCCTGTGGCTAGCACTGACCGGATGGACCTTGTCCACGCACCTTCACAACTATTTCCCTTCCTCCTCCTTGTTCAACCCCCCCCCCCCCTCCCCATGCACACTGTCTTTTTTTTACTGGCGAATGTTTCTCCCAGGAGCAGAACCACAAACTATAAACAATCATGATGGTGAAGAAAACGTGATAGTTTATTCAGTACTAAAATGTTTTCTCCCTGATAGAGTACGAGATCTCAAATAGCAAAAGTAAGACGAAATATTTAATTTCCCACAATTTACAGCTTGCCTTCGTCACCAAATACGTACTCCAAAGTCAGTTTTTAGTAGTGATTTTGAGGTACGTATTCATGATCTGTATCGTTTATTGATGACCAAGACATGAAGTAAATTGCCGAAAATTAAATCATTCCTGGCTTTCCTGCCAAAAACGCCGTTTCACTACGTTTTGCTGCAAACGGTAAAAGTCTTCCTTATCCCGGGATAGTAAACCTTACCACTAAAATAGCAAATACTGTACTTATAAACTGGCTTGAATAACGAGACGTAGAATCTTATTTGCCTCAAAGCTTGTGTCTACTGACTGCAAACAAGAGTGGCACCAAAAAGACAAAGAAATATATTGCAAAAAAAAAGAGGAGGAAGGAACAGTCTTTTTTTTTAAATTAATTTCTCTGAGCCTTAAGTCAGCTGAAGCAACTTAATGCTTGTATGGCTGAACCGGCTCAATTTTGAACAGTACCAGACTTTTAGAGAAGAAGGAATATCCGGCAAAGGGAGGTGCCAACCCAGGGATTCGATCCGGAAACCTCCGATCATCGAAGGGGCCGAAAGATTGTCCAGAATTGGCCAGAATAGTTCCCATAGCCGCTGAAGGAGCATGGTAGCCTCTCACGCTACCCTTGCCGGCAGTCCTGGCGGGGACGTTGCCAATTCGCAAACCTCCAGCAAACCGCAAACCTCCAACAATCCACAAACCTCCAGCAACCAGGCTGAGCTTTCACACAATTCAGCCACGATGACCACATGTCAGTGTTTAAAATGTTAGTAAATTGCTTCAACAAAAATAGTTTCTTCATTTTTTAAATTTAAACTGTTTTTTTTTGTGTGTGAAATTTTCTAGTTTCGTTTTTTGTTAATTTTTAAAGGTACATTCCTCATGTTTAGTTTTCCTCTACGGCCAAAGGTTTGAAAAATTGCTTCAGATGCGTGTAAATGTTGCGAAGGCATTCATTTTCATTTCTTTTTCCGTCGCGAGAAACGGGATTTGCTACATTCACTCTATAATCTATGTAAATGTTGCAAAAGCTATTTCGTGCAGGATGCCCGAATACACATAGTGAGGAGGTATGTCCTTTTAAATGACACCAGTAGCAAAATGTTGGAATCACAATGACGTACTTTAGTACATGTAAGTTAAAAGGTAACAGTGACCTTCATTTGGTGAAGAATGTACAGTCGAATCTTGTCGGGATATTGATATTGTTTTCGGTTAAATTTCCCCAACAAATATTGTAGGATCGGAATGCTAGCCAGGCAGCGTGCAATGTCTTAGACAAAACGGTGCCCTGCTTGTTAAAGTGACCACAGTGCCAAGCGTCTGAAACGTCCGTGAAACTCAAACTGCGTAAGACATTTCAATGTCATAAACTATAAATTCAATCATACCATTTTGTTGTGATGTACTGCAGTGTATTAGATCTCTACTCGCTCTAGTTGCAAAGGGGTCAAAATTTCCCTCAGTGCAGCTAAATGTGAAAGGCGAACTACCTTTGGTGCAAAATCAAGTACAGTTGAATGTTGTGATGTTTTATAGCTTTTGTTGTCAGGTTGTTCTGAAACAACTAGTTAGGCGGTGTGATATGGCTTACACGAAATGGTTCGCGCTTTGCTGTTGCACGACGCAGCGTCTGAAACTTCCGTGAAACTCAGACTGTAAAAGACTTCTCAAAGCCGTAAACTCGGAATTCAATCATACTCCTTCCTTAAAATATGCACACATACGTACTGAATCAAACTTCAAAGCCTAAAATGTTATACCACAGGCTTCAGCATTGTGTTAGAGCTGGGTTTGAGCTATCAAATGCATCGTCACCGATGAGTTAGAGCTCTTTAATTCGTCAAGTGCAGTTTGTGCCACATTTTTCCCCAAGTTACAACCTTCTCTAATCGCAATGTAATCAGGGTTGGTCCTATTCCAGCGCGTTACGGCTATTATCGAAGATTGCGTTCTAATAATTCATGAAGGCGGCAGATGTTTCCGATTTTTCCCTTCCTTCTCTCGCCGTCGTCCGACTTGCGGCAGTTTCAAGACGGCCTTCCAGCCAATCAGAGCGAAGCAGCGGGCACGAGTGACGTGAAACGGGTCGGCGGGCGGTGGATGGCTGGCTGGTCCATGCGGCTGCAAAGACGGTTTAGCGAGCGCGACCCCTGCTTGGCGAAACATCGCCTTCGCTGCCGTACTCGACTGCGCAGCGGGAAGACAGCAAAACGGGCAAATCACGAATTGCTGACCAGGAGACGCCCTCACGTTCTTTGTTTATTAAAAAGCTGCAATCTGGCAGTTTAACCAACTGAAAGTAAGAATTATTTCAAAATGATCATGGCTACGAATGTTGAAACAGGTGAATAATATCCTCCTTCAGACCTTCTTTTCCTTCTCTTCTGTTTTGGTGTTTCAAGTGAAGGCCCCAAGTAGTTCAGACAATAAACCAATACAAGTAATATTATGTAGGAGCTCCATGAAAATTGTACCCAATATGTCGCCAAACAGCCCAGTCTAATTTAACAAGGACCGCACATTTCACTGAAAGCGTCTAGCTTGACTTTCAAAAAATGCTAAATCGAATTAAAACACTGTGTAAGTGCATCAAAAAGTGAAAACAAACGAGATTTACAAAAAAGCAGTTTTTTAATAACTAATAGCCATATCGTTCACTTCGCTCACTCCAGTGGCGTCGATCCATGCTTCATGTAATTTCTTTGGTTCCAAGAGCATCACAAAATCATGTACTGATTATTTCGACACAGAATTATTCCTCACAGTTCGTCCATCACATTCCTGAGCACGTCTGCATTATTTTCATGACTGCTCATGAAGTCATAGTTTTATCGGCAAACGTTGGTTCAGGCATAATAAACTTTGCATGACGTCATGAACAAACGTCATGAGGATCAATAAAACTTTGAGGTTATTTTTGCAGTGTTTTTCGCGTATTTGAGGGTCATAACATCAAGTTGACAAAAATAGGCCTAACGGTTGCGCAATTTAATCATCTTCCATTTGGTCCTACTCCCATCTTTGTAGGTGCTTTGGTTCAAGAGGAGTAGAGGTACATGCACACACACACACGCACATCATACGTTTTTAATGATTTTCGATTCTAAAAATGAAAATAAAACTTTTTCGTGCTAAAAGAGACGAACCAAGAAAAAGCACCTATATTCAATACAGTGGTTTATTTCTTGTGCAATATATATTTTCTAAACCCATTAAGAAAGTTAGAGACAAAAAACACTGCCAGATTTGTTTGGTCCACTGAAACTAAGTTTTGTTACAAATTTTACAAAATTCAATGAAGCAAGCAGTCTGCATTAAAGACTGTCATTGTGAAGAAACACAATACACTAGTCTGAGAAAGAAAGAAAAGACTACTGCCCCGACTGGGACTCGAACCCAGGACATCCCGTTTACTAGCCGGGAGCTCTAACCACTGCGCTACCGGGGCGGGAACTGGCTACAGGCTCCAGCCGAGCTAAGTAGCTGTTCAATCTTTCTCAGTGGTGACCTAAAGATCACAAACAAACATACAAGGAGGGAAAGCAACATTGCTTCTTGGCCTCCACACTAGAAATAATGCAAGTAGTAAATAAAGAAAGAAATCACAAGGTAAAGGGTAAATGAAGCAAGCAGTCTGCATTAAAGACTGTCCTTGTGAAGAAACACAATACATTTACCCTTTACCTTGTGATTTTCTTTATTTATTTACAAAATTCGTTCTGCCCCATTGTAGTCATTTTCAGAACCATCAAGACCAACGTTCCATGTTTACAAAAATCATTTTTGATCAAGTACTGTTACAAAGTATTATCGATGTTACATATTTAACTTTCATGCTATTCTTCTTTGTTGTTGTTGTTGTTAATATAAGTTTTTTTGGGTTTTTTACGTAAATTGACAAATTATAGGCTACTATACCCATTCTGTACTAATACTATATTAAGGAGCTCTGTTCTTTTTTTCATGCATTAGTTTCATCAGTAACGATATTGATAATTGCGTTCGTATGTTGTAGTTTCTACGGTACAAATTCGACACGAATTTCGTAGGAGCCGTCTAAAGAAATAAAGCATTAATTTCATTATCTCAGGGTAAAGAATCCGATTATTTAAACTCCCAACTTCACAATATTGAAGCTTGCTGACAAGATTTCAGCAAGAACGTATTTAAGGTAAAATAGAGAGATTCAGTACACATCCGTATGGTAATAACAGACCTTTCAGTCTTCTGTACAGCAAGGAAGACTACAGCTTTAGCTTTTTGACGCGCACCTATTCTTAGCCATGGTGGAAGGGGAGAGGGACAATTTTGTTAGGTTTATCCCATTGGAAATTAATAGGTTCTTTTACATGCCACAATCGACACGAACACGAGACATCACAGGGCCCTTCTCTTCCCGAAAATGTCAGGGGTAGATGACGCCGGACTCGAACCCGGGACCTCTGGCACATGAGACGGTCATGCTAACCATTAGGCCACCTATGTGATGCTCTGTGCTGAGTCCCCTAGATAAGCAGTAAGGAATACATTGGAATTGAGTATTTGTTACCCGAAACTAATCGTCTATTCCCCGAACACTTACTTATATTTTGGACGACTTCCCGCGATTTGAACCCGGGACTTCTCGCATCAAATATGTATGTGGTCTGGGAATAGACAATTAGTTTCGGATAACAAGTACTCAATTCCAATTTATTCTTTACTGCTTAGCTAGGGGGACGAAATACATCCGAATTGTCTTTTACGTTTTGCCATTACTTTATATTATACTTTTAAAATATCTACACTCCGGTGTTCACCCTTTTGTAATTGCAACAACTTTTGGCCAAAATTCACTCTCGTACAGAAATAAATAAGCTTCAAGCTCGGCTTGGAGAAGAATTCTGGCTCTCGGAATAAAATTCGCTTGCCGTTATACAGAGAGTGAAAGGGATAGGTACAATTTGCAGTTTGGCAATTTACGGTGAAAAAAAAAAAGAATGAAAGAATCCAAAATGGGATTGGTGTTGCTCACTTACCAGCACGATTTGATTGGTCAATCATGGGCTGCACAATCCTGCGGCGTGCATTGATGAACCTAGAGAAAGAGAAGAAAAAAAAAAGGTGTCATTAGTAACCAAGGTAGAGGCAGACAATTTCCCTCTCTCTTCCCTTCCTTCCCTCTTTTCCATCAAGGGACCTCTCAATCTTGGAGTTGATGAACCAAAAGGGAGGAAAGAAGAGATCCCTCATCATGTCAAGGCCTTCTGTTCTAGGGAGGAGAGGGATGGATGGGTGAACGAGTGGGAAGGGGGAGAAGGAAGGGGCATGCTGATGGGGATAAGCAATCGGGCTATAGGGAGGCAGGATCCAGAAGCTGAATAAATTGGAAGTGTAGCCTATCTAGGATTTTTGAGATACACAATGTTGTTGGATCGAGTTCCTGTTTTTTTTAGGAAATTTACGCTAAACTTCAATAACTGGCTTTTTGTAAATATTCATAAATATAAAACGAACAATTCATACGCAGACGTGAAAGCAGCTTCAAACAATTTTTTTTGCACGAACCAAAAAAAAGGTCGAAAAAGCTGAAAATGTTCTTAAAGATGAAACGTTTAGCACTATTTGTTGAAGTAATATTTTACGCAAAATGTTTAACATCGAGATAACTCGGTAAAATAAAGTTACGGGACGTCACAAATTATCGGCCTCATCCCCCCCCCCCTTCCCTTGTCCGGATCAGTCACACTCTGCATGTCATCCCCTATTCCACCGCCTTCGTTGACGTCATTTTGTACACGGCCCCGAATTATGGGGAGGGGCGATTGAGGCTCAATGGCGCGTCGACAGTCAGGTCATTAAGCGCGAACCTCAGTCACAGTGCAATGGTCCGGGTTGCCACTGAGCCATACATTACACAGATGTTAAACAAACCCCAAATACAGAGTAGAATTAGATAAACTTTCTGCAAGAAGATAACTGAAGACAAAGAGTGCCATAGCTGAAAAGATTTGATTTAATCCGTAACGAAACCATTCAGAACTCATCCGAAGATGAAAAAACAGTGATCCATTTCCAAAAGAAGAGAAAAAAAAAACACCACCGTACATACAAAGAAAAATAACTGAATGAGACAAAAGGCCAAAATCACATATACAAATTTAAAAAAAAATGGTAAGACGTAAAACAATAGAAAACAAAACTTAAATCGACCATAAAAGATTTCGCGAGTGATAAATTAATAACACAAATGGCCACAGGTTCGCTAATTCTAGCACAATTGCAATGCGACAATTCGCAATTAAAAACGGATTGAATAAACGGCGCAATGCTTTGATCAGACGGGATGAAATAATTACTCGTTGGTAGGGGCTGCGCGTTCATCGGAAGCTCGCGGCCAGATTGGAAGAGAAGCGAGAAGCACGAGAAGCTAAAGACAATAACTTAACACAAAAGCTGATAACATTGACTGCCATTATTCTCAGTCAATACATTAATCCGAAAACAATGAAACGGGCAATGTTATTAACACCAAAATTTAACGTGCCACAAGAATGCTTGGCGCCCGAAGAGAGAGAAAGGGGAGAGAGAGAGAAGAGGATGGGGGGGAAGGGGATGGGGAGGGCTTCTTTCAAGAAAACGTTTAAAATGGTCTGGAAATTGGCTTTGTTCTCCCCTAATTATCATCCTTATTAACGCAGGGCGCGTATCAGTGGAATTATCGTAATTAATGTTGTAGTATATTCAGGGTTACTCTTGCAAATAACTATTCATCAGCGTAAAGCTGCAGTAGTGGCGGATCGGCGGGGGAGAAGGGAGGGGAAGGAGGGGTAAGGGATCCTTTGTGAGGGGTAAATGGACGCACATGGCTCTCGTAAGCGTACAAAGTGACGTAAGATATTTCGTATTCCGATTTGGGAATGATGTAAATAAATACAAGAGGAGTGAATAAAACGCAATAGCACAACAGCAAAAACCAAACATTGAAAAAAAAAAATAACTTCGCTGACGACATGACCGTGATGGAACCAACGAACTTCAAATCACAATTCATATGCTCCTGCCGTCCGATTTAGAGCGGTTTTGTGTGTATTGAACTAAAAACAAGACAAGAAGTCATCACCGTATAGTTATGAAAGACAGATGCGAACCATTCTCGTAGCCCTTTGGACTGAATGTCAGAATACTTTCAGAATGTCAGAATGTCAGAATGTCCACTTTCTGGTGAGAAGAAAGCCCGGCGGTAGTTTCTCGTTGTCTATCTCTTCGAAAATATGACTACGAAGCCAGATAGCCACACACACATGACGGGGCGGGAGACGGGGGAAAAGAATTGAGGCTTCATAGCACACATGACGCCTAGCGTATCAGTCTTCAGGTCTATTCCTGCGGTTTTATTCCTGTTCTGGCGGGCTGACAGTCCAAGGATGACGGAGACAGCAGAATTAATTTCTTGTAAGTACGTACTTAGTAAATGTAAAATAACGTCTAGTGCATGCACACTTGATGTGTGCCCTGAATTCGAGTAAATTGCAAGTACTCACTCTCGCTGCAAGCAGATTCTTTAGCGGCTGTGGCAAAATATGTGTTGGCCCGTATTGAATTTATTTCGTTAACGTCAGAAATACGAAATGCATTATATTCGACGAAACGTGTTCCGGCCTTAAGACAAACAATCCAGAGAATAAGAAGTATGTGTGGCGGAGGCAAAGGGAGGGAAGGGATGGGGAGTTCAGAAGGTCCACATTCAAAATTGAAAATAAAAATGTCTCGCCCAACTTTCCGCATGATGAGGAAGGGTGACGGAAAAAAAAATTCGAAGGTGTGGGCATTCTGGGGGGGGGGGGGGGGTAGCTGACCGCCCCTCACGTATAGCGTTTGGTGGGCTCGGGAGAGAGAGCGAGGGATTTTTGATAGCTAAAGAAGTGGGTAAGGGTGGTGGGTGGGTTAAGTTGCGCCATCAGCCGAGGGAAAAAGGTTTCCTCCGTTCTTTCAAGGGGCAAAGGGAAAATGGACGAAAGAGGGGGTAGAGGCGAGTGGGGGGGGGGGAAGAGCTTAGAGGAGCCGTCGTCCATCGTACGTCGTAGTCTTGACAGTGAGTGATGCCTGGCATAAAAAATGGTTGGCTGAAATCGGTCCGCAGAAAGAAGAAAAAATGGACGAAGACTGGGCGAAAGACGATAGAAGAAAAAAAAAGAAAGAAAGGAATAATGAGAAAAAAAGAGCAGAGGGTACTGGTATAGTCCAAGTAAGGCACAGAGGTGGGGCCAAACTTTCTTTAGCGCGAGCTTAGACGGGTTCGGGTCCGGGTTCACCTTAGTTCTACTGTTGAAGTAGTAGGGTTCCCCCATCCCCGTTCCCCACCAACCCCATCGCCGCCTCCTATGCGTATGATGGATGGCATGTGCGAAAAGCTTGTGCCGCTCCACTGTTTTTCTTCATATGTATGGCTACTGGCCGCCCCCCCCCCCCCCCTCCCTCACAAATCCATACCACGCACGTCTGTATTTTTGACGTCATTATCAACGATGGAGAATGAAAAGAATGATATGCCTTGAGTTTGGAAGGCTACTTTGTATAGCTTCGACGTACGAGCCTGAATTTTTTTGCTTGAAGGGCGGGGGGGGGGGGGGGTGACGGAGCATCAGCTCCCTCTTCTTTCATCTATGAAGGGGTTCAGAAAAGACTGAACTGCGATAATTTGAGTCATCTGTCAAATGGTGCACCGACAACGCAAGAATTACGTAAATACAATAAACACCTTCAAAAAGCAAAGAAAACCAAAGAAAAATTATAGGCCAATATTGTAGGCAACGCACGCCCAGGATGGTGCACAAGGGCGTATGTCTTTACCGGAAATAATTTCTTAGGTCTTTTCTTATCGGTATGTCAGTTCATGGAGTCCAGCTCAGGGGATGCGCTGATTGAGTGAGTGAAATGAAAGAAAGTCAGCGTTTCTTAACCAGTGTGCGCAAAAATACAAAGACGGGCTACACACCTTCCACGACAAACTACATGTGAGAGCAAACCATTGCAATGTTGCAAACGGGGCATCACGCACCACCCTTCAGCTAGTTATCCTATACAGACCAGACGACAAGGTAATTAAAAAACTTATCTGTGTAAAGAAGCTGGAGTTAGCCTAATAAAAATACATCTAACTCAACTGGAACACTACGCTTATTTTAGAATTTTATAGTTTGGCTGTTGATGCGTGCGACAAAAACTTGGGCGCTCGGGGATAATTTAATGGTTTATCGATTTACACCCCTTTTCTCCAACAAAACTAAATTTTATGCCTTTATTTTTTGTTGTCACAAACTAAAAAGCCTAGCCCATTTCACCCAGTCCCCGGATTTTAAAGCTGCTCGTTGCTTTAAAAGAGGTTAGAACTATTGATCGACACTAGCAAGACTGCGTGGAACCTTGAGTAAAACATGTGAACATTTGTAAAATGAAAAAGACTCAGGTTAAATACGATCGTAAATTGATTTGTCATCTGGATAGGATGTTTGATGCATAGTTTGCAACAGTGGGACGATTTGCTCACTCATGTGTTTGTCACGGAAGGTGTGCATCCCGTCTGTGTATTTTGCGCACATGGTTAAGAAACGCTGACTTTCGTTTCTTCGCTCACTCAAACAGCGCATCCCCTGACCCGGACTCCATGCACTTACACACCGGTATGAATATTTCTATCGGAAGTAAAGAAAATACGCCTTTGTACCACAAAGTTCAAATCTTTACCCCGCCGGCTTTGTCACTTTTTTCTGGGAGAGGCAAAAAGGCAGAAAGCAGGCTAAGCGCCAACAGCTGGGTGACGAGCGAGTCCTATTGTTCAACCTCAGGCAAGAGCAGGTATATTCTCGCAGGTATAAAAGCTTCTGGACCAAGAGACTAGAGTTAGTTGGTGTTGGAGGCTCAGACCTGCAAGTCGGGTCTCCTGGGCTAATAAGAGCAGAACAAGACAGTAACTTTGCTCTAGTGCCTAATATGTAATGCTGTGTGTGCAGTCCCCTAAATGTACAGTAAGAGGTGAATTAGGATTGAGCATTGTGTGTTATGAATAATCGTCCATCTCCTTAGCAGTCACTTAACACGACGAGTATTGGCTTTGTGTAGTAAGGTGTCATAATCAATACATCTCAAACTCATGTTCACATATCTAATCATGGCTGTACAATGTATAGGCTATCCAAGGTTTACGGTACAAAGTGCTGAAAACAAATTACCAGCTTTTTTGCCGTAATTTGTCGGAAATTTTCAAGAGGCTGTCTGGAGAGAGTGTCCCTTTCTTTAATCTAAATCCTGCATCGTAAGAGAGATCGCCGAACACGACGGACCAGCACTGCTCGCAAAGTTCGCAGTAAACGCAAAAAAATTCGTTACCAGTTGTTAGTGCATGACCTTCACTTTGGTTTTGATTTTACCACTTCCAAAAGTCGTGTATGCTACAATACCACACAATTATTATTTTGGGAGCAAATTATGGATAAGAGAACACAATAAAAATTTCGTCATGATTACGATTTTAAAAATAGCGTCCAGCCGGCTATATTTAACACGAGCCAAACGATGCACGGGAACAACAACAACAACGCGAGAGCACACGCACGCAATAAATTCGACCTTTGTTATTACGCAGGCAGGCCGGCCGGCCGGCCTCGAAATCGCCTTCCCATAACACACGAAAATCGTGGGCCGAAAAAAAAACTAAAATTAGCTCGTTTGCAATCAACCAACCACGACGAAAGTACACATAACGGGAGTAAAGGAATCGATCCTGAAAACTTAGTTATACACTGCGGCTAAAATTAAAGTTTATTATGTACGTACAGGGTGCCAAACGAAAACAAACCAAAAAAACAGAAGCAATTTCGAAAGGAGCGAAATTTAGTGGACCGCGAAAACCTCTGCACAAGACCGAAACAAAAGCCCAGCGGTCGGCCATATCTGACCACGCCATCGCCGTTACGCCAGCACGTTGTCATTACTTTTCCTGGACAGGGCATTCATTGTTTCGAAGGAGATTTCGTTCTATTACCCCCCCCCCTCCCCGCGACCACCCCCGAAATCTCGTCCCTACGGCCTGAGAAATCAAATTTCCCATGAGCGTGTGGATGTGAACGTGTTCCTTATCAACTTGGTTTTTGAAAGAAAAATAAATAAAACAAATTTTCATCCTGGTTAAGGCTGTAACTTAAAACCATTTTTTTGTTTTGTTATTATCATCCTGGAAACTTCACACACAAACAAAAACAACAACAAACAAGCAAAAATTAAGGTTCCATTCCGATTGCCCTTCGTTAACACGAGAGCATTGCTCCTGCCCGTTTCGCAAAATGCCTATTTTGTAACAAAAAAAATGCTTCTTTTCTGTCGACGTTTGTCGGTATGGTGGTGTCTCAGAAAGGGCCTAAAGGCCTAAAAAGAGCAAACAAAGGTTTAAAGGGGCAAACAAGGCTTAAAAGGAAAAAAAGGCTAAGAAAGGGCAAGAAAAGGCTGAAAAGAATGAGCCAAAAAAGTCCCATGAAGTCGTGTTATTTTATTTCAATCACGCGCTTTTAAAAGTGTAGCCTACGGTATATGTGCTGATGATGTCTTCAAAGCATTGCGATGACTCTGCAGGTCAGTGTTGACATAATGTGATTTCTGCCCAGTGCTTTGAATATCAAAGTGAAGAAATTCAACCAAGCGTGGGTAAACGGTGGGAGTAAGTATGTCTCTCTTGAGGCAGCCAAAATACCTCTTCATCTTATTAGTAACGCGCATGAAGTTAAAATAAAAAGAGAAATGTTGTCCATTAAAACACCTTCAAATTTAATGTACGGCAGCCACGCGCTTTCACATATAAATAAGGCATCATCAGGGCAATATTGTAAAAAAAATCAACATTGCCCTGATGATGCCTTATTACGTGAAAGGGTTCGGCTACATTAAATTTGAAGGTGTCATAATGGCTAAAACTTCTCTTTTAAAAGCGTACGTTTTAATCTTGAGTGATATTCATATAATCACCTAATCGTATATTAGATGTGTTTTATACCGTTTGTGCGATATATGGTTCAACTACATAATGTTAAGTTTTGAACAGCCGATCTCATGACGTCAAATTAGTGATCTTGACATCTAAACAGAACCGGATTTGGATCTGATCTTCAGCATTTGAAGAAATCGTGTTGCAATTGCCGTTCGCTGTAGTTGAACGTCGACTGAAGTGGACTTACATCATGTAAGAATACTGGCCTAACCAACTGCCAGTAAGTCATCACACCTTCCTGATAATCAAAAATACAACCGCCATATGATTAATTTGAGTTCTCGCCTAACGTATTCCGTCTTCTCGGTAGCGGAAACTTTTCCAAATTTCAGAACCACTGAAAGCAGTTTTTTCCTTTGGTTTCATGCCATCATAATTTCGTTTTTCCTTTGGTTTCATGCCATCATAATTCAGCAAAAACTAAGGGTACAACCATAATTAAGCAAAGACAATGACGGCCATCATATTCCCATTGAACCACCGTCTCCCCAGCCGCCTTTCCTCACGAAGACCGTGACGACATTAGTTTGTTTTCCGCAATGCGACAACAAAACTATCAGTCTTACTTGGCTACTGGAAGAAAGCTAACGTAAAGACAATTTACGAACCATTTCAACCAGCATACTGCGTCTGATTTTTTCCCCTCAGTTTGCGGGTTGCAAGGCCAGCGCCTTCTTCCTCAATTCGGCTACACCTCTCCTGTTTGCGGCACGGAAAGCGCTTCGGATTCGGTTAATAAATCACTTTTCTTCCAACAAATTACCAAGTGCACACCAGGGGGTTGAACTTGGGAGCTTTCGAATGATAAGTAAATGACGGTTCTTATCTGGGCCCAACACACTCGCCAGAAATTACTTGGCGTCTAATGACCCAACTTGTAGGAGGATGGAAATTCTGTCTCTCCCTCTCTCTCTCTCTCAAAGCCACGAGCCTCCTTTTCCGTAAATGGGTGAAAAAGGCAACTGAAATTGGACCGTCCCCTTCCCTTCGCAATTTGAGGAAGAAAAACCTGTTCGGGAAAGAAAAAGGACAATTGTGATAAGGAAGGTGTAATTTTTTCGATCAAAAATGAAGCACAACACTCCGAGACATTAAAACTCATGTGATTATTGTGAGCCCATTGGGAAATGCAGTTACGATCGGATTGAAAAATCAAGTGGTCAGAGGCTCTGAACGAATAATACGATACATTTTAATGTCATCAGAAATAAAGGAGGCTGCGGTGTAAAGAAAGAGGTAGGTCATTGAATTAGGTGGCACGATAATTGATAATATCGCGATAAAAAATTTCGACTATTATCGTATCGCACTTTATCGGATTTATCGAATTATCGTGCAAACCCCGATGTCGTATCTCGAAAACGGTAATAGCTACAAACAAGCAGTTTGCGGCGTCGTGCGCAAATTCCACGGGCTCTCCAACCAAGTGTGCATTACTGTTGCTAGCCACTTTAGCTGATCGGAGAGTTAGTTTAATCCAAACAACATTTAAGCATTATACAGCCGCACAACTGCTACATTGTTTCTACATGGTGAGAGGAAGCAATGGACAATAGCTGAAGTGCATTTTAATGGCTATTGGCCAAATGGTGAGTGCCACACAATTCACATCTGTGAACGTTGTACCCCTATTTGACAATGAAGTCACGAAATAACACTACCGATTGTTGCTTTCGGTAAGAGTATGCTCCTCCCGTAACAAAGTGGGTATATCACATTAAGATGGCAGAGCTAAACCGAGATACGCGATAGGCAATGAAACGAGGATCTTGACAAAACGTTCCTACCAGCGTATGGAATCCAAAAGTATGGATTTACTCTGGCCTATTCTGGAAAATGTACCAGCCCCTACGATGCTCGGATCGAACACCACGTCGGCCGCCCCTTTACTGCACTCCTTTTTGCTTTGAAACGTAAAGTAAAATTAAAAATTGCGTCTCTTCATCGATGCCAGCAATAATTTGCTTCGCATACCGTCGGCTAACGCACGGCATGCGCTCCAAGAAACTGAGTTTTAAAAAAGTTTTCTCGCTACAAATCAAGGAACTACATTACGCCACCACGAGCCATCAAACCTGCACCATCTGCCGGGGTCGGGGGCAAAATTGGGTGTACGCATTTTTGGTGTATGCGCCCAACCAACTATCCTTCACATGCCATCCGTCTTGCAAGAAGAAACGAATTCAGATGCAGCCTACACTAATGATCGATGTTTTTGCCGCTACGAATCAAACCTTAATTGCAAAATCAATAAATCCCAAATCCGAGGGAGCCCTCATTTCCCGATTACAGCACGAGGAAACTCGCTCGCTCTGTCTCTCTCTCCCGCTTTGCCCGGCCCGGGATTGTCTATGCATCAGATCCCGGCAACACTCATCCATTCTGCTGCCTGCCTTGGATAAAAGTTCCTCTTCGGCCGTTCTTAGTTAGAGCTTCCTACAATCCGGTTTTTCCGAAACGTCAACGTGTTGGACATCAGGCGAGTCAAGTAAAGTACGTACCGTAACTGTCGAATTCATCAACAAAATGACATGGTCAGCTTGGAGGCAGGTTTAAGGAAACCTAACCTTGCATGAGCAGCTTCCCCTGCTCCCCACTGCAGTTGTCCCAAACAATAAGGTTTCATCTTTAAGGAATGTTGAATGATCGCAGCCTCATAACTCCGATGTAGAGGCTGCCCGTGTCAGTATGTGTCAATAATACCTGCTTTGAACACGGACCGAAATCTCAGTACTATAACGCCATGTTAACGCTCACATTAAAAGGTGTTTTGAAAGTGTTTTTCACGAGGCGATGCGCGAAATTGTGAATTAGGACCCGGTCAAGTATTGTAAATTAAGTCCCTACAAAAAGATCGTAAATTGTTAGTGGGAAATTTATAAGCCAACCGGGGGGAAATAATATAGCGGTTTTAGTTTGTCTAGTTAAAATCGTGCTTAACCTATACGGTTTGATACTATAGCAGCGCTATAATGGAGGATTCGGAATTCAGAAAGATTGCAGTGAAACGTAAACTGGAAACACGTCGTCAGTAAGAATCATACACTAGAAATAACGTTACGTAGTACGGTACTAAGCCACTTTTATACACTTACGTACAAAGTGATGTGACCCGGATTCGAACTGGTCAGCCAGTCCGTCACCGGATCACTGCCATAGAGCCTTTACAGGGAGACAAGAAGTTTTTCGTCTTTGTTTGCTGTTCTTTGAGGCTCATGATGGGATACAAGTTCAAGATTGATTAACAGAGATTACATGGCCACATGTTCCGTACATTCTAGCCTAACCTAACCTAATACTATACGTGGAATACATCAAACGGTTCAAAAGGTTTTAGCGAGCGTTTACCACTATTCGGGCACCAGCAGCTGACATTTTCTAGTTACACACGTTTTTCAAGCATTAAAACTTGAATTGAATTGAATTGAATTGAATTGAATTTATTTACTTGAGTTCTACAGACCTGGCAGTCATGCACTCAATCCTATACCTTAAAACTAAAACCTTAGACTTAACAAATCACAACACCCACTGGCCACAATCAACAATTAGTCACAAAGGAAAGCAATGAATTCCAACAGAAACCAAAGTGCTGAATTTTGAATACTCAATCCAGAAGCTTAACGAAATTAAACTTGATGAGTGAGTCATAGCAATGAAAACTGTTAATATACAAATCTGTAACAATCCGTGAACTGCTTTTAAATTTGTAACTAGTTTTGTTTATTAAAATTCGCTGAGATCCATAATTATTACACACAAAAAAACCCAATATAAGGAACACATTTACTGTCCGAACCTAACTGAACCAATCATTCAATTATCCATCATCACCAGGTCATTACGGCATTCGAGTAGAACGAAGGACTGTAATTGTGTCAAACTGAAGAACGACTTGGAAAGCAACATTGACTTACTACGAAGAACTTACACGTTCGGTCAGTGTGAACTGTATTCACGAGTTTTGGCGCGAATCGTTGTATGTAAACAAACATTTTTGGCGCCATCAAACAGGATCATTCAGGCAAGGCTGGCAACAAGAGCGTCACTACGCCTGTGGCTGGCTTGTTGGACAAATTCATTCTTTTCGATTGTCGAAATTGAGAGTTTTTGGAGCGGAAAGTAAATCAACATTATTAATACATTTTTTAGTCTATCCATCGAATTTACAATGGTGGCAGCGGTGGTTACTGACCAAATTCACTCCGGCCTAGAAGGAAGAAAACTGTCATCAGGAGTTTATGAAGAATTTACAATGAATGAAATCTACTAATGTGAAAAACGACGAATAGCTACAAAATCAAAAGTATTAAAATTCACTGAAACCTCTCGAAATCCATCGAGCTGTGTAAATTTATTTCCTGGATTACCCTGTTCTTCGACAAGAACACCCACGCACGTCTTCGAATTTTCCCCCAAGCCCATTTAAGATAAATCAGAACACAGAGGACACCATCTAGTACTAGCGTTCCTCTTCGTAGACGTGCGTGCGAGCTTTAGCCGCGGAAGGAGGGTGGAGGGGGGAATAGATAAAGAGGGGGAGGCTGGGGGTTACGCGCGGGGTGGTTTGGGTGCGTAGAGGAGGGGGGGAGGGGTTTCGAGCATTAAGACTGTTCTGGCTCAGAAAACTCATCACGTGAGGGCAGATGGTTGACCCCCTGCCTCCCCTCGGGCAAGAATCAATTGATGATGTTGGGTGCTCTGTAAGCCCTCCGGGGCAAACACACTACAGCCAGTTGATGTTATATTTGGCAGCCGTTGAATGGTTTGCTCGCCAGTGTGACGCAAGTTAGAAGCATTTAACTTTGCGCTTTTGTTCGCCATTTTTAGCCATATTATTTCGCAGAAAGAAATCACGTCTGACATTCTGCGATTAGGCAGTGCATGGAATCTACTTTGATTTAACAGATTATGAATTTTCGGCCTGGCTCTAAGGTTCGTCATTGTGATTTGAGGCAACATCTTAAGTTTCCGCGGATATTTGGGAGTAAACAAATAAAGGTTCTTCCTAACACGTACAGTAGCCTATCGGACAACACATTTTAAAGACTTCTTTACCACACACGCATTGATGCACCGCTTTTCCCTGGTCGAAAATTCCACTGTTACGATTTGGCATTGTTACTTGAGAAACTTGCTCCTAACGATCTATAGCTTAGAAACGTGTTCCAACAATGCAACGTTTGTTCTATTTCAACAATGGTAATATGTCTGCACAAACATTGGCATCCACCAGGAGCGATTAATCCGTGCGCTGAATTCAGTATACTATTTTGAAGTGTTCAAAATTCAACGTTCAACAATGTACATACTTTTTCACATCTAAGAATCATTACAGATTTGAATGTTACATCACCGTATTGTGTAAGTTGTAGGTTTACTCAAAAGAGTTTCCTGATACGGCCGTTTCCGTATCTGGAAACCTTCTTTGAGTGCTACTGTGCTACAGTACGTTTATGAATTAAGGATTGGTGGCTCCTACTCAGAGCACCGTTCGTTACACAGTGTTGGCGATGTATCAAAATACCTAGTCAGAGTTCAGACGATGTCTCTGCAACATGAGCCTAGTCTTGCGAGCGAGGGGAGGCGAATGCCGACCCTCGCGAGGCATGGTGTGCTTCGCTTTGCTCGCGTGGAAGGCTTCACCGTAGTGCAGAAACAGTGTCTGAACCCAGGCTACAAAATATCCTTCAACATGTACACGACATGCACACGAGTGGTGAACTGAACATAATAGGAAAATATTATGTGAAAGGTTCGGCAGTTACGCAGAAGAATCGTTATAAACGATTAACAGTAATCATGGACACGCAAAGAAATAAGTTTATTTTACTCTCAGTGAATTTTTAGAATCATGGAATTTGGGCAGTTCCCTTATAGACTGCCTTGCGTTGCACGGCTTTGTTCAGAACAGACCCCACTAAGCCATCTGCATTACCGTAGGCGTGCGAGATACCAATGTCATTGCACACAGCATCAAAGCTCAGAATCAGAACGTGAGTCGCCATCTGTTATCTTCCATGATGACCATTGCATACTTTCCTCAAAGCCTACTGTAAAATAACTCGCGAGCAGCATATTCTCCGATCCGGATAAAGAGCTATGAGCTAGTCATACTAATAAGTAAGGAAACGGAAAGGGTTAAATATGCAAATATGGTAGCAATCCTGATGGTCAAATTGTAAATAAAGGTTTTTTTTTTTTTAGCTCGGCTTGACCACAACAATTACATGCCAAAGTTGTCGCAAATCTTGTTTACTTGCATGTTTGCTGGGGCCAATGGCCTAATCTTAGTCTTGTGTGTCTATTCTTACATAGGTGGACATGATCTATGCCTTGTAATTATATTTCCGGTTCCTGCTCTAGAACCTTCTGGAACTTTCTATTACCCATAATACCCTGGCCATTTCGCGGTTGTTAGGGGTTACCAAAACGTATTTAAGCAAGGGGGGGCCATCATGGAAAATCAGAAAGCCTTCGGGCCAGCCAACTGGCTGATCCTCTCTCAACCCCTGCTAGGTCTCCTAGTTAGGGGGATTTTTGGCTGTTAGGTCTCTAATAGGCCCAATTGTGGTTAGGCTTTCCCCCAACCTAAAGTAAGCCTTTTTATTAAGCCTCTTAATCCTAACTTAACCCCAAAGTTCCCCAGCTTCCCTTAGAAGAATTTGTTCAGTCTAATTAGTTAGCTCTCCCACAATTTGTTATTTTTCGTCAAAAGTTAAAAACATTTTTTTGGGAGTCACTGTGCCCGAACAGTTTGCACGACCATCTCATTGATTGGGTTCGACCCCCGCTTCAGCCCATCCCAGTGCATTCAGGTAGGAGAAGGGCCCCTAAATCTACACGTGCTCACGTCGATTGTGGCATGTAAAATATCCTAGATATTTCCAAGCAAAATTGTCCCTCTTCGTCCCAAAATAACCTGTGCTGTACTATTTTCTTTTTTTCTTGTTCAGGTTAACAAATAATAATTCGCATAACTCAACGAAATTTGCAGTATTAAGGTTAAAAATAGCAAAGTATACTACAGTAACAATGGCCTTAAAAAAATATTGCCATGCTGTTTTAAATGTAATATGAGAATTCAGCAAAATTAAAAACCAGCAATACTGCAACTACGAATTTTAGGTCGCGAGAGGACAGGGACAATATTTTAGTAAAAGGGCACAGTAAGTTTTAGTGGGCATTTTTTCTGGGGTCTTTAAAAAAACATTTTTTTGCCTGTCGCTTTTTACCCTTTACTGCCCCTTCTTGGCCTTTGTCGTCCTTTTCGGGCCTTTTTTTTTGCCCTTTAGGCGCTTTCTCGGGTACCGCCGCACCAGCAAATATCGCACAAAAAGGCCAGGGGCCCTGTCGCGGGGCCCCCCCCCATGTGCACGTCACTGTTAGGCCTTATTAAACACTCCTTTGGAGGTTCACCGAACGCATATAGCATTCTCGCAGAGTACGGGCAACAGCGACGGACGCATTAATTCCAAGTATGCGCCGGCACCAACTTCCCCTAAAACACGGGACGTCAAAAAAACCGGAGTCGGAACCTTTCCAAGTTTCACTCCCGCTGCGTCTGCACTCATATTCATTCTTCTCCTTTTCGATTTTGCAACAAACAGCGCGCCATATCGGTCTCTCAGCACCCTCTGGCGACCATGGTTGGCATTCCTCGCCACATGCCGCACCGATGGCGCCAGTGTGTGCACGTTACACTTTTCGGGGTGGGGGCCCTCCACAGCCCAACAATTAAAACTTAAACAGACTTTGATTAAAGCGCTCGCGTTCGCCGTTGCGCGCGCCGCCTAATTGGATTTGGTTGAATCTGGCAACACGTGGCGCGTTCCGCGCGTGCCGCAGCCCGGGCTGACGAACCCCCGAACGAGGATGTGCCGCTCGCTGATTGGTCCTCCCCGAACCAGGAACGCCAAACATGCGCAACAAATAAATAACAGCGTTGAATAACGTATGTCTGGTGCTGTTGCTGCACACTGATGTTGGTTCAGCGTGCAAACTCATACACTGTGTGCTTGCATAGGCCAAACGAACAAACGACAACAAACAATGGATCCTGTCGCCGGCCCAAACTGAGTGATGCGAGGCAAATGTAGTAAATACCGACCGCACAAGGAATCTAACAGTTTAGCATTGTTCCCTTCGCGCCGTTAGTATGTGGTTCAAAACTATTGGTAAACAATGGAATGTGCACGCGAATGCGTGGCCAAACGATCTACGTCAGCTGCTGAATGACAACCTATGTTGCAACGTGAATGACTGAATACCAAACGCAAATTCAATGTTGTTAGAGCTGGACAACCGATAAGAACGAACGGGAGGGTCCAACTCACCACCCAGATTGGGGGGGAGGGCGCAGGAAGGGCAACGTCCCTCAGGCAGCTATAGCTATAAAATGGGATCACTTTCCCTAATCTCCGTAGAGAGATGGACTCCCATCATTCATTTTCAGACCGACCCAGCTCTGAGAAGAACTTGGGGAAAAAGGAAAGTAGTCTGCAACAAACCTACAGCCTACTATGTTATAGATTGTTCTTGTTTTAAAAAAAAGTAAAAAAAAAAAAAAAACAATTAGGTGCACAAGTATACAATAAAAATGCGACGTTTCGAGTCGGATACGACTCTTCATCAAGCCATACTTAGCACTGGGCTACAAGTCAAAACATGTAAAACCACAAAGCACAACCAAAGCATTTTGTGGGCAAACTTTTTAAATCACTGTTTGGTGCTTTTTTCATTACTCACTGTCATCTTGTAGTGACAGAACAGAACTGTAAACAATTCAACAATTCAAAAATATGACAACGTGATTCTTATCAAGGTTATTTAAATTAAACTTAAAAAGCACTTGTATAGAATGTCATGAAGCAAAGGCCATAAAATGCGCTAAAATACATAAAAACCCGACGTTTCGGGTCATTTCGGAGCCATCATCAAGATTAGCAATAAAAACAATTACAAATAACACAAGAAAGTCATGAGCCAAGTTGCACGTCCTAGCAAGTTTCACGTTCTGACTTGTTCAGATGGACATTTTACTTGCAACTTGACTCATAACTTTCTTGTGTTATTTGTAATTGTTTTAATTGCTTCTCTTGATAATGGCGCTGAAATGAGCCGAAACGTCGTGTTTTTATTTATGTATATTTGTGCTTTTTCCGGCTCCTACTTTATAACATCTTATCCATGTTGGCATATCATTTACCAGGGTCGTTATTTACACCCTGGATTTATATAATGTCAGGAGCTTATGAAGAGATTCGTTGAGGGGCGGGAGTGGGGGGAGGGAGAGGGGTAATTGAGGCTTAACGACGCAGCTCAACTAGGTCATTAGGAATGAAGAATGTTGGGTAATGTTCAGGATCTGTCCCAACGTTCTAGAACAACGCCCACCTTGACATATTTTTATCCTGCAAAAATGCATCCACCTTATGAGGAATTTGACTGGATAATAGCTCAGTCAGTAATTCCGTTGATTTATAAATGTAAGAAGGTTATGATGCTGGTTCGAGGCTGGGCACCGGTCGAATCATTATTGTTAGTGTACCGGCCATGATTTTACAGATCGGCAGAATCACGTGATACGGTCAATCGTTGGAGGATTGTGGTTTTATGGTGCGTCGACAGCTAGATGATTAACGCCAACCTCAGTCACAGTACATTGGTTTGGGTTACCACTACACCACAAATTACAGATTACTCTTAACAGAACCAAATCTGTGTTTGGCTGCATTTGTTTGTCGAGCCTAACATCGATTAAGCCCGCTAAATTACAAATTTTTAATTTAGGCTAATGTTTACTTAATTTAACCTACAAGCGAAAAAATTACAGAGTCCATTTTTACACATTTAATTCAAGCCCCGCAAATGCTCATGATGACAGAAATCCCGCTGCGTCAAAGCAATTTCGCAGTGAATTGAAGCTGCGGTCCTGCCCTCAGCCCTTCTAGTATGACGTAATATCCGGTCGAGTAGCGCCCTCTGACGCCCGGGTCGCGCACCTCTTCTTCCCCGTTTGCTGCTCCTCGCATCCGCGACCCTTGGAACTCACAAAATAGTGCCTTTCACTTCTTCCCGACCAACCCCTCTTAACACACCCAATCCCCAAGCGGGCGTACACACCCGGTACTTTCTCGTGCGGAGCAGAGAGCACACCCAACGCTGCTTCGCCTGCACACTCCCTGACTGTGTCGCAGTTCAAATGCATTATGAACTCCTTGTGGCGCTTTATGGTTACATTTATTGTACAAGGAGCGCGTATAAATCCTCCCTGACACCTCAGCAGCACCAGCACCCTCATACCATCGTGGAGTGCATGAGCTTTGCGGGAGGTACGTCGCAGAGCTGGTTTACTTCACCTTAGGACGACAAGTTAGAATTGTAATGGTTTCACACTAATAAAGAGAAAATAGCCTAACCACGACTATGCACAATAAACATAGATATCAGAAAGCAAACAGAGATTAGTCATCTTCTTAACAGAGATCGTATATAATAAGAAAAAGAGATCCTTGTCAGGCAGTATACTGACGGGCAAATTTTAGCGACTTTTCACGATGTATTTAGAAACGTTATTTTTTGCAACGTAGCTTACTGTTCCGATGTAAGGTCCCAGTGGTATAGGCAAAACCCAATGTGACAAAAGCTGGCCGCATTGAAAACCCAAATTCAGTATAAAAGGTTCCTATTCCTCGACTTTACATCGTTCGTAATTCCTTTGCGTACCAGGCGGTGGAACAAACGATAAAGCTCTTTATCAAAATTTTTGTTAGGACCTTGTATTTTCAATCTTGGATTTATTTAAACCCCCCCCCCCCCCCCCCATTGGATCTGTAAATTTAGAATGATACTAAATATTACTCTCATTAATGAGACCTACTACCATGTTGATATATTCGTTTTTGGAATGTATAATTAACTTTGACCTATAGTAACTGGGCACTTTTTATTTTGGAAGGAATTTCTTTCCTGTAACCACATTCCAACAATTGAGTCAACGACACACTGTAAATAAAATTTAAAAAAATAATAAGTGCCTTCAGAAATAAAAAAAAAAAACCCACTCAAGTTAATAAAGCAACAACGTCTACGTATTCCGCTCAAGTGTCAGGCAAGGAATATAATTTAATAATCGAATCTAAACTTGGGATCTCCTGAATCGGAATTAGACGCACCTTTCCAAGTAGTTTTCGTATGCAGTTTCTTCTTTTACTTTCATATTTATATATATATATATATTTATTTATTTATTTATTTATTTATTATTGTCTGCATTTGTTTGACGTGGAAATGCTTTCTTAGCCGATTCTAAACTGTAATGAATGTCAGCCTATTTGTCTGAGCACTGAACCCATCTAGGTGCACCAAAAACTGATACTTAGATGTAGGCCTATACACTTCCACTTTGGTGGTAGCAAGCTTATATTCTTGAGATGTCATATGTCGGATATATGACATCATAAAGTGTTACGTCACAAGCTGGGTATTACGACATTAAGTCATAACGAAATGGGCCAATCCTAGCCATTGAATTTGTGAGTTTCAAACAAATACATGAAAGTCGTTCCAAAACTGTGTGTACTTTTCTCTGATTCTTCAAGTAGGAAATTCCGCGCTATTGTGACGACACACTTTCCAGACTCGTGTTGTTTGAGTTATAGGTAGGCTTAGGAGAGTTGGGATTACGGAAGTCACCTTGCTAGCGAGATAGTTAGGCCTATATTAGATCAGCAATCTTGCTAGCGGGACAGTTGGGGGAGGAGGGATTTGAGATTTAATGGCGCGTCGACAGCTGGATCATTTGCACCAACCTCAGTTACAGTGCAGTGGCCGGGTTGCCACTGCGCCACCCATTACAGAGGTGTTAACCAAAGCCCAAACCTAGACCTTATCGTATAGGCCTATATTAGTTCAGCACATCGCCACTAAAAGGGCGCCAAGGGACATTACTTTCTGCTATCACCGACGCTCTACATCAAATTTACTTAGCATATTTTGGCGTACGACGTAAGGACGACTTGGCAAATTACTCATCAACGTAAATAAAACTGATAGAAATATAAAGAACCTTATGCGAAAATAGGCCTAACGACACGTTGCGTCGCTGGGTAATGTCCACAAACTTCCAACACGTAGGGAAATAATAATGCAAGTATTAACTGTCCACCCCGCTACCCCTCCTACCCCACGGCGGGCATAATAATAGACCTATAATGTGACGGACATGACGTAAAATAATAGTTCTCCTTCGCATCCCCACTTCCGCTTGCGCCGCGTCTCCTCGGTCGTATAGTTGCATTAAACAAACAAACAAACAAACGTAGGCCGTCAAAGTTACGATACCGAGTCACCTGTACACACAGCTGCTCTACTTGCAGGCCGGCAAACAACATATAGGCCTAGCCTACCTATAAATTATATCAAACGGGTACGCGCAACGCATTTCGGGAGCAGTTATGGCGGCCGTTTGGCACGATGATGATGGCCGTTTGTTGCTCTCTTTGCCCGGCCACTTGCGAATCCAGGTAGATCTATCCCGCCCACCTGTCCCAGCCATCAAAACGTCACGGCACGAGCCGGTGAAAAGGGGCGGGGGCGAGGCCTGTGACGTCACGAGTGGGTGTGGCCGACACTTGGCCGCCTTGACGAGACAGACGGACAGACAGACATTCACACAAACGGGTGAAAAGAAAGACTAACACGTATACACACGGGCGGCGGAAGGCGGGGGCGGGCGAACGGGTGTGACACGCCGGCAACCCGAGATGGCACAAACAAAAATACGAACCGAGAAAGAAAAAGAAAAGAAAATAGGCTCAATATACGCACGAGGTGGATGAAACATTTATTAATATCTTGAAAGAGTGATTAATAGAACATGTAGCTGACGTAATAACGGCGGGCACACAAACGGTAAACAAGAATGATAGCATGATCGTAAGACACAAGACTATATCAAAATTGACAGCCGCCATTACATGACACAAACTGTAGTATATAGCTCAGTGTTGTGATCAGGAGTGACAAGATCACAATTATGGTTGAGCACGACAACTTGTCAGTGAGTAGCATTTATGGAAGAAAAAAAAAACGTCCCTCTTGACAAGATGCGTGACTGAAATAAAAAGAAACATACATGTGGAATGCAGGTACGTTGTGGAAAACTAGGGCATTGTGCCATGCGGCATGATTCGCGTATAGGCCTACTGCTTTTCGATTTACAGGGACCCATCCTGTGCCCGCACCGACACTGCAAAGGCTTCCTTGACCACCTATATATCTCAACGGGCTTTGCGCATACGATGCTTCACTTCCATCTGCCTCTCCTAGTGGAGCTATTGCAATAATCTAACAATTATGTAACAATCTGTATCTCGGGATGATTCGCACACGCCTATTGTTGTTCGGTGGCCACGGTCAGAAGAAATTTCATCAGGAAATTAGATCCTCTTTCGCCATAAAGCATAACTGGTCATACAGTAGGCCTACCGGTCAGTGAATAGTGGGATGCTTAAGGGGAAGCGTATAGATATTCATCACTTAGTCATGCCATTGTTGTTTATCATCTCAAAACCCGGACCACTGCATTGTGACTGAGGTTGGCGCCAATGACCTTGCTGTCGACGCGCCATTAAACCTCAATATCCCCCTCCCCCCATTGTTGTAGCCTGTACAAATTAATATACAGAACTTATATGTACTGTACGCTTGCATAAAAGTAAGCTCGAAGTAAGTGACTCTAATATTTACGATTGCATAAACGTAAATAAACTGGAATACTAAGCCATTCGATTATTGCCGAATTTTTTCTTCCACGCATGCGCAACTGGTTGGGTTCAACTTAACACAGAGCCTTATTCGTGGACAAGTGAAACGCAGCTCGTATAAACTAGAAATATGGAACTCATTCACAGTATTTTAAGGTGGCGTTACAGAAATTCCCTGAAGAACAGTTTGAACGGTATAATCATGCGATTGGCTATTGAAACGATATTTGTTTAATGTTGAGGTGGCGTTTACGTTTTTTACTAAAGTACTTACAATCACCGCAAGTTTTGTAAAAGTAAATATTACTAATTTTAACTTATTAAAAATGTATATAAAAAATAGCGATGTATTTTTAGTATGATGACAATTAATTAAATGTGCTAAGAGACTTGGTTATATGATTAAAGGCTGCTTTCTTTCTGGTGGATGATCAACAGATTCTATGTAGGGCTTTTATTATTTATTTACGTCCAATTTTAGACTACGCTTGACCGGTCTGGTCACCCCATCATGTCAAACATGTAAAGAATTTGGAATCAGTCCAGAGAACTTTTACAAAGTACCTCCGTGGATGCGGTGATTTATCATATAAAAAACGTCTGTGTACATTAGGCCTCGAATCACTTGAATTTCGACGCTTGCATGCTGATCTATGTTTGACTTACGTCATTTCCATGGACTAGTGCATATTCGACCTTAAGCCATTCTTTAAGATCCGAGGTAATGACTATACACATGGTCACCCATTGAAACTAACCAACACAAATGATGTTAGGAAAGATTGTACCAAGTACTTTTTCGCAAATAGACTCGTGCACCCTTGGAACAGCCTCTCATCCTGGCTGGTTACTGCAACTAGTGGCTTTGCTTTTAAACGGGGGCCTAAAAAAACAATCTTTCTGCCTTCCTAAAATGTTTGTTTCTACTGGTGTTTTAGAGTGTGTCTTTGCTTTTAAACGGGGGCCTAAAAAAACGGATCTTTCTGTCTTCCTAAAATGTTTGTTTCTACTGGTGTTTTAGAGTGCCCCTTTTTGCATGTTATGCTTATTGATCTTGTTTTGTATTTATAATATTTACTGTTTTTAATATTTCGGGGCAGATATTAGTAGACTAATCATCCCTCCCTGTTTCCTATTGCAACCTACTTTATGCAATAAATTTCTTTTTATTATTATTATTGTTATTAGTGAAGCTCAGATATTCTGAGAATAACTCATCAAAATGCGTACCATTTTACTGATTCAGGGCTAAATGTTGTTTCGTCATAATATTGTTTCCACTAAATCAACTTCAAGAAGACCTTAACAAACAACTGAAAAAAAAAAGAGAACAAATCGAATGCGTTATATAAGTGTGACAGGAAGGAAGCGCTGCATTCACAACTATAAGGACACGTTATTTTTTCCTCCTCTTCTTGTTGTAGGGTCGGGTAAATTGAATGTCTTCCGCCCCCGCGCCTTCCCAATTGTTCCCTATGAGCTGGTCCGTTTCCTCTCCTGCCGCGTTCCGTCCAGTTCAAGGGCTTAAGGTGGCGCCCCCAAGGAGCGACAAGAGAAGCATAATGCCGCAATAAAATTGAAAATACGACCGTCATTGCCGTCGTCTGACACGCAATCCACTGTCCCTCTTCCCAGGGTGCAATGCAAACAACATTCAGAAGGATCAGCAAGGAGGACGAAATAAACATGGCGGAAAGCTTCTGGTGCTGTCTGGGGGACAAAAGCCGCATATACTCGGGTGTTCTTCAAGGCACCTTATTGGTGCCTACTCTGTTCATTGCATGGTGACGCCCCCTAGTTTGTATACATCGCGGAGATTATCTGGGAATTTTTGCTTGAATCAGCGTTAACGGAAGTCTTAAACACCCTCAATAGTAGTACAGCATAGAACTTCGCCGCCATTCCCTCCCACCTTAGGGGGGGGCGGGACTAAAGTTTGCGTGTCGACAGCTAGGTCATTAGCGCCAACCTCAATCACAGTGGAGTGGCCCGGGTTGCCACTGCGCCGCACATTATGGAGATGTTAAACAAACCTCAAGTAGGCCTCGTAGGTCTCAGTTTTACGAGACTTAAAAATTTTACCCTGAGCAACGAATTCAAAATTGTCTACTTTTGTGGCATGATCTCGTTACATTAAAAAGGATCACACGAACGAAATGAGCAGAAAGTAAAAGTTTGGGTGCAGTCTGGCAAACCAAACCCTCATCTTGGTGTTCTTAAAAAAAAAAACGTATTGGAACCTATCATATTTGACGCCATTAATTAAACAGGCCTCATTTTTTCATGATATTAAACAATTTACCAGGAGCATACGTTTAAAAACTAGGGCCGTCGTCACTTCCACTGTCGACATAATGGAGCGGGATCTGCTTTCTTTGCTATCTGGCTGTTTGGCCAAAAAGGGTCGGCTTTTGAAAGTAGTGATATCATTCAGCCAGGAAAAGGCTGCCAAGGTAGCTAGCTGCTTAGCTGGAGAGTATCATGAAAACGTTATTGATGCATCTTTCTCTCTGTGAATGTGGATACGCATCCTTAAACTTTTAGTTTTTCTTTATCGGTGCGCCTTTCCCTTACATTTTCCACAATTTGAATTTAGGTCGCATCGGGATTTAAACTAAACCTCGGCCTTCCACCTCGCTCCGCTCTAAATTATATACGGACGCAGTATGGCACTCGATAAATCAACATTTTGAAAACGAAGATTATCCTTAATGCTCGAAATGCATGCTTTCAATTAAAACTAACGCTTGGTTTAATACTACTGCTTTATTTTAGACTGTCGTTCTGTTTTAGACTGTTGCTATTTTACTCTACATGCACGTTCTGTTCCTGTAACTTTTGTTCATGCATTATTTTCATGACAGAATGTTAGGTGAAGCTACCGATAAACGGGAAGAGAACGCCATTCAAGTTCTCGAACATTTATTCATTTTTTTTTTTTTTTCATGTACCGTATTTATTTAAGTTGCATGGTTAAGCTTAAAACATCAAAGTCAGTCAAACATAACTAAGACATCCATATTATCATACATGATGAGTGGACACTGCACGAATTTTATTCCATGACATAACACACACACTCAGCTAAATATATGCAAACCTTGACTATATGGCTTAAGGCCGCTGCCATTTCACTCCTATGTAATTTCTGTTAAATAAGTAGCGTTGTCAGTTCTAAAATAAACCAGCGGGGGGAGAACAGGTGAAGCAGCAGCAGCCCGTCTCTCATAATTAGATATCGATCAGGTACCGGTTGACGTTGCTGCAGCAGGAGACAAAAAAAAATACCACGTAACCTTGACACTTTACATTTTTATTGGTATTTGCTACCCAATAACAACACAAACACAACGAATGTAAAATTTTAAATTTACTGAAAAAGGTAACGATTTGCCGCTAAATACACACAATTATTAGGGTTGGAGGAGAGGGAGGCCTTGCGGGAGAAAGTACGACCACTAATGAGCACGAATTGTACGAATATAATATCATAATATTTTCAATCGTGGACGCGACTGTTTCAGATTTTAACGTAAATTGTATTGATAGGGATTCGTAGGGACCGAGAAAATTTGGCTCAATTTACGCGCTAACGCTTACGTAAAACAGGGCTCCCACCAAAATATTGAAATAATTTCCCCGAGTTTTCCAGATTTTCCAGAGTAACTGAGGTTGATTTCCTGGTTATTTACCAAAAAAAGTATCCCAATTTAATGAACTTTTACGAGTTAACACAGAAGTCCAAGGATACATTTTATTTTACCACTACGCTTAACAGAATATGTTTAGCGCACTACGGACTAGGCCTGAAATAGTGGCTTTGTTTTTTCCCTTAGTTTTCCAGATTTTTTGTGTGAAAAATCGGAGAATTCCCTTAGTTTTCCCTGAGTTTCGAACCTAGTTTAAATTCTCTAAGTTTTCCATGTTTTTCAGGCTCTCCACGTTGGTGGGAAGCCTGTAAAATTCTTTCATACTGTGACAGGCGTCCGACCTTGTTTGGCAAAAAGGAGTGTAAACAGAGGAACTGTGATGCAAGCCCCTAGTAAAACGGGCGTATCTCGGTCCCTAATAGTGATAGACCCTTTTAATTACCCTTGATGCAAAGAGGACATTCCCACCTTTCTATTGAACCTAATTGGAGTCTAATATATCAATTAGAAGCATCACAACAGCAGTTTAAAGTCGATAATGAGCGAATTATCAAATTGCGAACGTCGAGTTGTGCACCCTATTTGGTAAAAAGGGTTGCTAGTAAACTTACACCCTACTTGACAAAAAAGGTGTTAAGTATAGAGTTGTACACACCCTACTATATTTGAACAATAATGCCCTAATGTGTTCCGCTGTTGACAACTATTAGCAACAACAACAACAACAAACTTGATCCGGGCAACCATTTGATGTAACATTTTCGAAAATTTGTTCGGCATAGCGGTTACATCTTCGCCCCTGACATGGTGCAGGCTAACTAACACGTCCCAAATTTGCTATACGCACAAACTATGACGATGAACGTCCAATTCTGCTGGGCATGCTTTACCGGGAAATCTGTTTGGCCACGCAACAAGCAAAAGCCAAAACTTGTTGAATACAAGATTAAGAAACCTTTAGTTACGACCCTTAGGGTCAATCAAGCTGTTCCACTGACTTTTGATGAAATTTAAACATGCGGTCAAAATTTGCTGCACTGTTGCCGAATTACTGTATAATAATCGAGGTAACTTGCCAATCAGAAAGTCCGTTAGGCCTATCTTAATCCCTGAATACACCACCCGAACCTGCAAATCATAAATTAGTCCCAGAAAATGTTACTGCTTTACTTTGCACATTCCATTCAAGGTTACTGCAATTTATTGATTTTGTAGTAACGATTGGGTATAAAGGGAGTCACGTTCGCAGGGATGACTTTAACGTCGCTATCCCAGCAACCCCTGGAACGGGCTATCCCTTGAGCAATTACATCCTTACCGGCCTATATAGGCTCCCAGACGTAAACGCATTATATAATTACACGACTAGCCTTTTATAGCCAGTATAGGTAAGGGGCGCGGGATAAGGGGAGGGGGAGGTTAGAGGGAGTGAGGTTTTAGCCCAACGTGTTTAACAACGGCAAAGGCTATTTGCTTGCGTGTTTCGTTTTCGGCCGCGACCGTGGGATCCATTGTGTTTCGCAAAGGATGACGGTCGCTCATTAGCTGCGACACAGTAATGCTGTTCACTCCATTAAAAGCTCATGCAAAATGAAGCGGATTACTACCCGCTCCACCAGCAGTAAGTCTCAGGCTCGTGCTCTGCCACGTACATCAGCCGCCATTTTGGATTCACGTCACACAGTTGGAGGTTCGTGGCTGCCCCCCCCCCCCCCACCCCTTCGTGCTCAAGTAGAGAATTAAAAAAAAAATTACACGCAAAATCGTTCCAAGTCCAGAAAGTGTTGCATGTGACCAAACTCTGACGTAACGCGAAGGGGCATGGACACAGGGGCTTGTCGCCCGTGGCGCGCGTGCTGCATGGATACAGTCTAGATAACTAATGAAAGGGATGAAATCAGCTAGACGTCATTGGTAGAACAATAGAGCAGCGTCATGTGACGTCATATTGGCTACAAGAGAGATAGCTGCAAGGGGCACTAGATTAAAATGGAGGGTTAAACAACGGCACTTCTAGTCAAGGCAGTGCTTTGAGAGCGGTTTACGTAGTCTTAAAAAATCGGTTTATTTCCTCCAATCTCTTACGCTGCTAGGTTGTAATTGGAAAATAAAGATTCCACTTGCTTAAGGATGTCAGCAACTGCCAACAAATCGACAAAAATCGCGCATTATAGGCCTAAGAAATCCACTCTTAATAACAGCATTGTCTTCAGTAAGACGCCCTTCTTTTCCCCCTCCAGTGACCCCTTGCAGCTATCCCAGTTACTGGCAGCAGCATAGAGTTATATACAATAATACAACGTTGTGTCACTGCCCTATATACGTACCTTTGTTGAGCGTTATTAAATTTTACGCTTACGCGCTATTATGATCACTGGAACTCGCGCTGAACACCTTTATGATAACTTGTCTCACGTTCGAAGTCATTACTACCATTTGTACCATTACGTTGTCCAGAACGATCTGAGAAGCATTTTAGCATAGAAGTAAAAGCCCCAGCCATTACCGGAAGTTAGACTATGGTAGCAAAGACGAAAAAAAGAAGCAAACCCAAGAATTGGAACGGAGGAACCTTCAGCTACAGCATCAGTGATAGAGCCAGGATAAGTGTAGGCCTAAACTATCATAAATTCGAAGCTTTAGACGCTTCTGGGGGCCCGAACTTTTTTTAGCATTAAGAGCAGCTTCGCCTTTTTTTTTTTAACTTTGCAGACATTTTAGAGCCAGGAATTGCTTCACCACCTAACGGCTGGCCGGACTCTTGTCTTGCGTATCTTGTCTCTACTTAATTATTAACAAATAAGAGTTAAGCGAATTTTGTGCAAATTATTTATCAATATACAAGTGTATTTTTGTGTAAATAACTTTTGTGTGTGTAACATGTTAATTTATATTGTAGCTCAAACAAGTTTTTGTATTTTGTACAATAATTTAATTTAATTGATTTCTATTTTCCGTTGTTGTTTAATCGAATTTAGTGTGCCAATTGCGAATTGGAGATTAAAAACGGTTCCATCTTAAAATTCAACGTCCGCAAGAGATTTTTAGAACGGGCAACAAAAAAGCACGAATGTGAAGGACAGGGTAAAAAATACGAAAATCAATTAGACGTATGTTGTTTACACTCAACAAAGGTAAGGTAATTAAAAATCATTATTTTTGTTGTTGTTTTTTTTTTCACTCCGTAATATTTTGTGTTTACTAAAACTGTTATTGTTGTTGTTTTTTTGCACACGGGCAACAAAGTGTTGATATGGGGCAGTGCATAATAATTGATAGCCAGGTTCATTGCCTTATGTCCCTGTTCCCAACATGGGGCTGCCCCACGTCCCGTTTGCCAGTCCCCCTCCCCATTAATACGCACCCGTCTACCCCCCCCCCCCCCCCCCACGCGCTTGGCGCGTGGCTTTGTTCTGCTGCCATGACAACCAGGTGGGAAACACACCAGCCCACCCTCACTCATACAACTCACCTCTCTTGTTGTAGTATATACATCAATATTCGAACTGGGAAAACGCCACCGCCGCCGCGCCGTTACCAAAAGAAACTTATTAAATATAGAATAAAAAATTCTATTGAAGATTTATGACAATCGTTTTGAAAGCGTCCCAAAGTGTCACAGATGATAGCAAGGGGCTTGTCAGTTGTGAGTGCCCTAAAACGCCCCCGTCCCCTCTAAGTCTGAAGTGGCTGAATAGGCCTGTGTTCTGATAATTCGAAAAAAAAATGTGAGTTACGTATACGGCAACGTTCAGCTGAACTCGGTTGCAAGTATTGGATGGTATTTATAAAAGAGGACGGCCGTGAAAATTGGTACGGTTTGTATATTGGTTGAATTTGTCCAGCAATGGGCTTAGCCTATTAAGGGCGCGTTTACGAAAAGAGACCTTCTTGCTCGCCGAATGCTGTTTGCTAGTCAACCCTTATAGTTTCTACCAAATGAATGTATACATAACAAATTAAATGTATTATACATAACAACACGGATAAAGATCAAACTGCAGCAAATATTTTAAACACTAGCTGGACCTGTGTGTGTTTGGGCTTTGTTTTTAATGCTCCTCCCTCCCACCTACGCCTTCCCACCTCACAGAATCAGCCCCCCCCCACTCCCCCCCACATGGGACAGTCTGCCTCCTACCCTTATTTCTCGCACTAATTGTCATCGTTCCCTGGCCGGAAATCGGGTCATTCCCACGGATGTTTTGGTGTAGACCCGGAAAAGTCACAATGAAGTTTAACTGAAGTCTAAAAAAATCCAATCACTGATCGAGAAACCCAGCATTCAGTAAGCAAGTAACTCCGCTCGTCAGCGAAAGTCAAACCGTCGACAATGGCACACTCCACAACAAAATGAGGTTCATTGTCGTTATAATTGTTGCAATTATAATTGTTGTTCATTTACCGAGTATGAACGGCCACGCACGCAAGGATTGTTGCTGCTTACTTTGAAACAATTCAGCTCAACTCAGAAAGCCAAATTCTACGAAACAAATAAGCTATTTTATCGTTAATACCTGCCAATTTCGAGGCCTCGAAATTAAGAATGCATCTTAGTTGGTTTAAAACTATACGGGTTTAGCTGAAACATGGGGTGTTTCATTTCACCCATCAAGTATGAACTGTTTTTGATGAAAGTTTGAAATACATAACACGTGCACCAAGAATTGTTACGCACCGTAGCAAAGACACCACACGTGCACGAAGAATGAAAAGAACGTTACTTTTAATTGTAGCGATAAAATTTAATTGTTGTTGCTGCTGCTGCTGATCCTTGAGCGCTTACGGTATTAATATAGTAGATTGTTACAACATTGTTGCCATTTCACGCTATTTCAAAAATTTGCTATTCTCGTACAAAGAACAGCTTCTATCAATGATCAGACGACGGTAGAATAAATAGCTGCTCGCAGCGAGAATTCAAAGTCCAACATGGCGTCCATTTCGGGGTCATCGAATCGAAAACAAATCATTGAATGCTGCCATGCAGAAATTAGTCTGCCGTCTTGTACTGCAGGAAAAATAGTTTTCTTGTTGTCCTACATCGAGCCCCAATGGGTTCCCGTCCCATATTCCTTCCACAACGCTTCGCAAAAATGTTAACACACTAACGATGCGTTAGAATTGCTACGCCACGCCATCTGGTGACAGACTTGCGTCTCCTACGCTCCATCTCCTCGTCAGTTTGTGAATTCGCCACTTGGGAGTCAAGACGGAACCACTTACTATATCTCCCTAACGCTTGTACTTCAGTTGCCGTTTTTTGGTTTCTGATACGGCTACTTTAGGCCGAAGCTCTGGTATGATCCAGAAATGGTCTGCAGTTCAGACAGTTTGCTGGCGTCAGTGTGTTACATTATAATTCACAAAGCAAATTATTAGCAGCGGTATATATATGTATATTTGTATATTTCACTCCTCTTTGTATTCTGCTTTTATCTCCCTTTTCATAAATTTGTTGTGTTTGTATATATTTATCGTGATGTATTTTTTTGTTTATTTCGATGTTGTTTTATTTTTGGTGCCTAACATTTGATTCTGTTTGCAAAAGTGCTAAGTCAATTGTTTTTCTTTATCTGCTGCTCTCAAACCACACACGAGAATCAGCTCTTGTGGAATGAGTGTTTGCTTTTATGTTTAATTTTGTAATTTGTGTCGTATGAATAAACTTACTTACTTACTAATGGTAGTGTCGAGTTTCCATAGTGATATACTGCATGGGAGGCCCAATCCAAAGACCACGGGTACAATTTCCGGATTCACGATCACATGTGGACATTTGTATTAAATCTTTAATAATCAATATAACTGAGATATAGTTTTGGTTTGTTTGTTTGTCCGCAGTGCGAATTATGATAATCCTTAGTCTGTTGACGTCCGCAGTGGGAGTTTCTATTGAAGTCTAAAGTAGGAATTTCTGAGGCTTGGGCGATGGGCGATTTGTTGTGATTTTCCGTTTGCATGGAAATACTGTGGCGTCGCTACGCCAACTGTTAAAAGTCCTTACAAATTAAACACTACCAGTATACGACTGTAATACTGGTAGTGTTTAATTTGTAAGGACTTTTAACAGGTGGCGTAGTGACGTCACAGTATTTCCATGCAAACGGAAAATCACACAAATTCTCTATAAAACCGGCCATA
>JAHWFP010230018.1:0-10418 GCA_023313725.1 Lithobius niger | reverse complement strand
GCTCGGCCGATTTGGGTCAGTCTCTCCTCCTCCAGATGTCCGACTCCTCTTCCCCGCACCCCCCTCCGCAGCTATCCTCGGCGTCCGCTCCAACTTCCAGTAATGGGTATAAGACCCAAACCAAGATTCACTCATTAGCACAGCTCAAGGATTCTCAAAGCTAGAGGTCACTACGCCGGTCGGGAGTGGAGATGCCGCGGTCCGATTGTTGCCATGCCGGGCAAAGGTAGTGGTTCGTATCGTACTTAGTTTAGCTTTAAAAGTTTATTTTTTGGAATCTACATTCAAAATTTATAGTTTAAATCTTAAACTTAATGTAGCGGTGCTCACAGGTCCTAGAGGTGCCTACTGTTCTGCACCGACATCTGGTGTGGTCTCGGGAAAGTTAGAAGTACTTCGGGTGGCCGTTTTTACTTTTGCAAAGTTTAAACAAGCATGGCAGTCGCTACTGCACGGTTCGGAACAGAGCGTCTATGTCCTATCTGAAGTTGTAGTACTATCTAATCGTTTTTTGTTCACTGTCACCAGGTGGGTGGTTTAATTGCTAACCTTAGGCTTTAAATAAAAAGAGTTGTTTTTAGTTAAAACACTAGCAAATGAAATCTCTCTAGAAGCAATTGCGTTTAAAACTCTTTCGTTTTAATAAACAGGGGGAATGAAAAACATTACAGGGCAACTAGTCTACAAATTAGCTTTGAATAAAAGCACACAAGTAATTTTTACATAAAAAAATTATCGGCAACGAATTTACATTTAAGAAAATTCACACGTACAATTTCAAATAGAAAAAGTTCTGTTGGTGTCACCTAAACACCTCTAAGTTAGAAACTGCACTCTCACAAATTTCAGTCTTAGTCTAAGTTAAGATTTTGTTTCAAGGCATCTTGCACAAGATCAAATCTACTCTTTCACATTGAGTCAAGCTAGCAATAATCAGGGCCCTACCATCGAAGTCTGTGCTTCTGTAATTATGCTACAGGACCTTGGTGAATCTAAAATAACTGTTTGAGTACGCTATGTAGTACAAACAGAAAGAAGGCCGGTTTTTAGAAAGGGGACCCTTAAACCCTTGAGTTATGGGAGGGGAGACCAGAAAATGCCGATGGTTTTAACTACCCATAATCACGAAACTCAAATCAAACGTTAGTTTAAATCTTTAAATTAAAATTTAGAAATAAAGTTCCGAAAAATTAAATTAAAGCTAAAACTAGTTACCTAAACTACTACCTTGCACGGCATGGCAACACTCGGACTGGGGACATCTCTGCAGTCCCTCAGGTCTGTTTTATACCTGCTGCCTGCCTGCAGGTAGGAGAGAAACCGCGGACCTGTAGGAGAGCGACGGAGGGGGGGTGCGGGGTAGAGGGATGCCTCGAGGAGGAGAGGAGTCTGACTCTGGCCGACCAAGCTGTCAGTACCGGAAGTTGGCATGGCAGCGCAGACGGGCAGGGTAGCCTTGGACTCTGATTGGACAGGGATTGAAGGAGCTTGGATGGCAAAGGGAATTGCCGACTTTGGGTGTTTTTAGAGGCCTTAGCTTGAGAAGTGCATTGAGTTAAACTCATAACAACGTGAAAATAGGCCTATATATTTTTTTATGACCCTCCACTCCTCCCCCCTCCGGGTTTGACCGCCGGGGCGCGGCGCCACGAAGTGTTTTGCTCAATTCTTTAAACAAACATGATTTTAATAGAAGGAATGTTACTATGGTCGGAGCCCTGAAAAAAAAATACAAGATAAACACTTTTGGAAAAATTGTCCGGTAAAATTCGCAGGAAAGTGTTGCCGAGTTCAGTAGTGTTCAGAGACCTAGTTTTTGCTAAACTGTTGCCCAATTAAATTAAATAAAAGGTTAAATATACCAGCTTATTCCCTGAATGCTATAACGCATGAATATTTGTGAAACATTATTGCAGCTGCTAATAATAAAAATTACAGTCGAAGTTTTCATAAATAACTTGGCCTTCTTTAAAATAAAAACATCAAGTGTTGGGTGTTGTAAACGCGGTCTCGTATCAGACACTCGTGGTGAGGACACCTCAACACCATCGAAGAAAAAACCTGAGGGCAGCACTCTTACCTACCAGAAGAGCTTCTTGCCATGAACCCTACCGGAGCTCGCATGTTTATGTTTGTCTATTTTTACGGACCCAGTGTATGATTTTATGTTTATTTTTTATAGCATCTCCATCCAAACTCCGACTGTAGTGAACCTCTAAAAACGTAAACAAACTAGCTTTCCTTCGTTAAAACCATGCATTGTATTTATCAGTTTCATTCCCAAAGTCGAATAATAATTCTGTGCATTACACTTCGTCCCCCCCCCCTCCTTCAATAGTTGCGATGCCTAACATCGTAGTTTATTTTAATAGGCCTAAAAATCACGTTGTTATGAGTTGAAAACTCACTTGCACTTTCAAAGCCAGGCCTCTAAGTTCCAAGTCGGCAATTCCCTTTGTCAATTCGAATCCATCCAACCAGAACACGGCTTCAATTCCGCCAGCCAGTCAGAGCGCTCAAGCTACCCCGGTCGTCCGCGCTGTCATGGCCGACTTCCGGTAATGACAGCGCGGCCGATTTTGGTCTGTCTCTCCTCCTCCAAGCGTCCACCTCTTCCCCACTCACCCCCTCCGTCGCTCTCCTACAGGTCCGCGCTAACCCTCTACCTGCCTGCCAAGCAGAAGGCATAAAAACCCAGACGCAGTAGAGTATAGTTAGCACAGCCCCGAGCGCTGCTCGGGTGAGCACAGCTCAAGGATTCTCAAAGCTAGAGGTCACTATGCCGGACGGGAGTGGAGATGCCGCGGTCCGATTGTTGTCATGCCGGGCAAAGGTGGTGGTTCGTATCGTACTTAGTTTAACTTTAAAAGTTTATTTTTTGGACTTTACGTCAAAATTTATAGTTTAATTTTAACTAAACCTCGTAGCTTTAGAAAGTAAATTTAGGGTGCGTCAAGCCAAACGGCATTTCGGACGTTGGCGGCCGTAATTTAAGGGTTCACGGTCCCTTACTAAAAACCAGCTTTTTCATGTTTTTTTAAACGCAGTTTAAAGTAAACAAAGGACGGTTTGATCTTCGTGGGGTTTCCATCGATTAAACGCTCGGATCCACTTTATAGGTAACCGCGGCTCTATAATTTAAGGAGTTGACTTATCAACAGCAACTCTGGGAGGTTTAATGCTTTGCAGTATACACGTAGAAACAAAACTGTAAAAACAGGTCTACTATTATATATCAGCCGAGGCTGTTTGTAATTTAGAGGGCTCTTTTGCGAAATCCCCTTGTGCCTATACAAATCACTTTTTCTATTTGAAAATGTTTTAACTGAACATCGTGTTTGTTCTAGTGTTGAATTTTATTGTAAATTCCCCGTGTTATTTATAAACTAATTTAGTTGTAAATTTGCCAAATGTAAATGTAAAGTGCGTTTTGATTTTTAACATGTTTGTTCAAAAAATAAAACCAGGAGTTTAAAACCCAGTTGGTTTACTCGTCTATCGTTCGCTAGAAGTAAGAAATTAAGACAATTCTCTTAAACTTAGCTTAGCTAGCCTAAATTTCCCACCTTGGTGGCAGCGTTACCGCTTATTATTACAGTTAGCCTACAATATTAGGACATGTGTAGCTCCATTCCCTACGCCGGGACTGTAGCTGTTGTGCTTGTTTGAAACAAAAAGTACCCCAAAGTAATAGTAAGAAGATCTAGTTACACCAGGCGAGCGGCGATGTTACAAGCACCTACCCCGTCGTAGCATCCGCCGTTACAAATGGTGGCAGCGGTGGGATGAACAGGTGCTGTTCCTACAAGCGTTTCCCCCCTGCCATGCTACTATGCCATTTGTGTTGAACAATTCTTCAACAACAAAGACGTCCGTGACTCAGACACCATAGTCACAGAAGCAGATGCCCGCGTTGTAGTCAAAATCAATGCCGAAGCAGATGTCAGCATTGCCGCTAAAATCAATGCAAACCCCGATGTCCGCACTGCCGACAATAACAGTGCCCGTCATCAGCGCCCGCAACTAAGCCGTTCCGGAGCCGAGAAGCCAGGATCGTCGAGTGGGTGCCACCACTCGTGGGAAGCAAGCTCCGTCGACGTATCCAGTGGACCTTGGACAACGCCAACCATCGTTCCAGTCAAGTAGGCCTCAACCAGACGTCCTACTGCAAGTAGAAGTGTGCTAGCCGATTCATTCGTCAGGTGGGAAGTTTGGATCTGGACTAGACTGACCGCACAGTGATTGTGTACAGGGTAAGTGTGCATAAGATATGCTTAAGGCCGCCAAGCCGAGTGTTATGATTAAGAGCCTTTTAGGTATTTTAGTTGTTTATACACCTGAGTGCTAGTGGTCTAAAATAAGTGTGTTTCTTGCTAAAACTTACAGTAGTTCGGAGAGAAGTGTTTTTAGTAACTCGCTCTGCTCAATTTAAAGGTAAAATTAATTTGCGGCTGCATTTTAATGAAGTTTCATTTATAAAAGTTTTATTTTGAAGCTTAAAGTTAAAAATGTCCAACATGGACGATTTTGAAGACGTCATTCGTGACATTCAGTATAAAGACTTGAAAAAAGCCTGTTTAAAATTAGGCCTAACTGTTAGTGAAACCCGTCACGAATCAGTAACTATTTTGAAAAATGCCGTCGAGGAAGAAAAGATTTCTGTAGACGAGCTCTCTGACGAACTAGCCCCGGCTATAGAGAAAAGAGAAGCTGTAATTTTACAAAAGAAGGAGTTAGCAGCCAACGAGCATGAGTTCGCGCTTAAAGCCGAAGAATTAAGGTTAAAAGCAGTTGAGTTAGCCGCAGTAGATAAACGAATGGCGCACGAATTAGCGTTACGGGACCAAGAGGCCCAAATCAGGGATAGAGACTTTCACTTAAAGGAACAGGAAGCACAGATTAGCGAACGCGCTAGTGCTCGAGAATTATTAAAGTTAGATAGGCAGATCGAACTAGCTAGGCTAACGGCTGCCAATCTTAGTGGTAATTCAAGTCCAAGTAGTGGTACCGTAACACCCCCAAACCCCAGTGTTCCCGCAAATAAACCGGGTAAAATTGCTGACGCTGTCAGACTTGTAAATAAATGGACTTCCGAATCGGAAATTAATAGTTTTCTAAAAATATTTGAAAAAACTATGGAGACACAGCGTATAGACAAAACAGAATGGGTCGTCGGACTACAGCCCCTTCTCGGTGAAATTTTGATTAAAGTATGCGATCAAATGTCGATCCTAGAAATGCATGATTATGAGTTAGTCAAAATAAGGTTACTGGAAAGGTTTGTGCAAACTAAAGAAGCCGTACAAGCCCAGTTTCGTTCACTAGAACGTGGCACCGAACAATTGTTCCACGAACATGCGTTCGCCCTCGAAACCCTATTTTCAAGATGGGTGTCCCTAGCTGAAGTAAATGACAGCTACGACAAGCTAGCTAATCTAGTTATGCTTGAGCAGTTCACGAAATCATGCCCCATTGCTTTACGCAAATGGTTGCCGGACCAGATAAAAACTGGAACCCTGCACGAGGCAGCCAAACTCTGTGACGAGTTTACGACCAGAAATAAACAGATTTCTGCAGACATGGCCCCTAAACCAGGGAAGGCACAACCTAGTGCGTCGTCGTCTGGACAAGCTTCAAAAGCTTCCTCCAATTTTCGAAGTGGCCACCGAGCCTCTTCCACTGCAGCTAAACCGGCCGGTACTGCAGCATCTTTCCCGATCCGAGTAAAAGAGACTCGGCCAGCAGCAACTACTCCAACCGTGAGTTTGACAGGCCTAGGAAGCCTAGGTTCGAAGGTACCTGTTTTTTTTGTAACAAACCCGGACACAGAAAAATAGAGTGTCGTGATCGTACTGCTCAAGCGGGAAACCCAGCCTCTAACGCAGAGTGTAACTTTGTTAGCAATAATCCTCCCGAATTGGTTCTTTCCAAACACATTCACGAATGGACAGTGAATGGTGCGAAATGTCTGGTCTTAAGAGACACAGGCTCGACACACGATGTCATTGCACGGGATTTTGTAAAACCCGAGCAGTTCACGGGTGAATATACCCATTGTCACAACGCTCTCTCAGAGCAGACAACAGCTCACGCAATTGCCGTGATTGAAGTTGAAACGCCCTACGGTAAAATTAGATCCGAGGCTCTCGTTTCGGACCACGTTGGTCCTCATTTCCAAATGCTTTTGGGAGTGCCCTCGCAAACAATATTAGAAGAAAAAGGTTTAAAGGCCCTGCCCCCTTACTCTAATGCCATCACTCGTTCCCAAACTCGTGTAGAACAGCAGCTCCCGATATCTAAACCCAAATATCGTGAGATCGAATCTGAGAGTGAAGACGACTCAGATAGTGATTCTATTTCTAGTGTAGTTTCCCCTTCCCAGGAAGGTTTTGTTTCACCTAAGGTTGATAGCTTAGATTCAGCTATTTTAGGTCCCCAGTCAGATCAGTTAAATAAATTACTGAGTGTTGACAAGCCCGAATTTGCCAAGTTGCAGTTAGACTGCCCAACTTTAAAGTCATGCTGGCAAACTGCTGAGCTCCCGCTGGACCAGCAGGATGAAAACAAGCAGTTTTTCATCGAGAAAGGATTACTTTTCCGTAAGCCCTTTCGGCCTTCAGGAAGACCGTTAATCAAGAAACAACTAGTGCTTCCGAAAGAGTGTAGAAATTTAGTCTTGAACACCGCACATGCAAATGCATGGGCTGGGCATCTAGGCCGATCCAAAACGAAGGATAGGGTGTTGACTAATTTTTACTGGCCACATTGTTTTACCGACATTGACAATTTTGTATCCACATGTTTAACCTGCCAGAAAAATGGTAAGTCTGGGCAGAAGTTTGTTGCCCCTATGGTGCTAGTGCCCATGGATGACGAGCCATTCAACCGATATGTAATCGATATCGTTGGCCCCATCAGGCCTGCTAGTAAGTCTGGTTACAAGTATATCTTGTCGTTACTCGATCCGGCAACAAAGTTTCCCGAGGCCGTGCCCCTCAAAGAGGCCAACAGCCAGAGCGTTGTAGATGCTCTCCTACTTGTGTTTTCTAGGTTAGGCTTTCCAGCCGAACTCCAAAGCGACCTAGGCTCTTGTTTCATATCGGAACTTACAACTCTCTTCTTAGAGAAGTGCGGTATAAAGTGCGTTAATTCAAGTGTGAACCACCCGCAATCTAACAGCGTGGAACGTTTCCACAGGACGCTCAAAGCGGTGCTGAGAGCTGTCTGTTATGAGCATCCCCACGATTGGGAGAGGTGCCTGCCAGGAGCAATGTTTGCTCTAAGAACTGCTCCTCATGAGAGCACTGGCTTCACTCCAGTCGAGTTAGTCTACGGACGCAACCTCAAAGGCCCACTGGAGTTGGTGAAAAGCCATTGGATTGAACCAGACGTTCACCCCTCAGTTTTAGAATACATCTTGATTTTGCTCCAGAGATTCCAGTATTCTCGTGAGCTCTCTCAGGAGAACATCACTCGAAACCAATTGAAAAATAAATCATACTATGATATCAAGGCAGTTGAACGCAAGATCAAAGTTGGTGACAAGCTCCTAGTCCTTAAACCAGCCCGCACCAATAAGTTGGATATTTATTGGGATGGACCCTGTGAAGTATTGAAACGATTATCAGAAACTAATTTGTAGCGGCCGAAGCTACGACTGTAGAGGTGCTTGTAGCCTCGCCGACATCAAGATGGTTTTGACCTTTAACTTCTAGTTGTGGTGGCGGTTTTTACTTTTACGGAAAACAGCACACGTATGCTACTGGCCCAGTATGGGTAACAGAGAGCCATTTGTCCTAACTGTAGGCTAACTAGACAACATTAAAGGGGGGTATTCGCTGCCACCAGGTGGGTGTTTCTAAATGCAGCCCTAAGTTTAATTATTAAGTGGTTTTCTTAAGAACTATAACTTCTACATTTAGTCTAACTAGCAGAAAAACAGGCGTTTTACAAACTCGTAGGTTTATTAAAAGGCAAATAAATATAAACAATTACATTTAAAATCAACTAGTGTCAGAACAAGAAAGCTTTAAATAAAAAGCACGGCGGTTTTTACAACAGGAAAAATCAACAAGAATTTACATGAAATTCAACTCAAACTTCACACAACTGGGTGAAGAGTAAAACTACAATTTCGATTAGAAAATGTTTGTGGGACCTCGGGAACCCGTTATAACATGCAAACCGCGGGAATTACATGAAATAAATCTATTTGTTGCAAACCGCGGGAATTACACACAAATAGTCAAGACTATGTTTCTTAAGTCCGACCTAAGATCAAATCTTCAAATCTGTAGATCCTTAGTATCTAGGGAAGCACCCGAAAAATACGTCGTCTAAATGCAGATTTAGTGTTTAGATTAAATTCATAATAATAAACACGGGAAACAAAAGCTGGTTTTTAGAAAGGGACCGTGAACCCTGACGTTATGGCGATGGGGGCCTAGAATGCCGACTATGGCTCCACCTCCATAATTCCCTCAAAGCTAAGGTTAGGTTAAGTTTAAAACTAAAATTTCGAATGGGATTTTCAAAATTAAATTTTCTAAACTAACACTAGTCTAATACGAACCAACTACCTTTGCCCGGCATGGCAACATTCGGACGGAACATCTCCTATACCGACTGGCGTAGTCACCTCTGGCTTTGAGGATGAGCGTGTGCTGACGATTGCCTCGTGGGGCTCGGTTTTTATGCTGGAGCAGAGGATTTTCTGGACCTTAGCGCGGACGCCGAGGAGAGCTACGGAGGTCTGATTGGCTGAGGGCCTTGAGAACAATAGAAAAGTCGGCAGCGCAAAGGATTTTTCGCTTGGCGCCGTTTGAAGGAATAGCTATGTACTGCGTGACAAAGAGAGGCCGGTAGAGTTAAACTCATTGTTTAGAACGTGAATAAGGCCTTTACTTATTACGGATTGTTTTCTTATTTATCCACGATGTTAAGCATCGCGACTATTGAAGGAATGCTCATAATAAATTCGGTTATTAACATTAGGAAGCCAGGTTTACTTTGGGAAACGGGTTGCCAAGTCGGTTTTGCTACGGACAACGAAGTATAAACAGAAAAGACGTGTACGGTAAAATACGTAGGACGAAATGTTGCCTAAGCTCCGGTAGTTGGGATGGCAAAAGATTACGTTAAAAGATTATTATAAAATAAAGTTATGGTTACCAGCAAATGCTAAAACGCATTTTAAAATAGTTTAAACATATTTGCAGACGTAAAATTGGGGTTTTGGGTGTCGGACATTTCTCAAGTGCATTACAGATCGTCACCTTAAATCTACTTAAGAAATATCAAAACAAAGTATCTGTACATTTATTAGGGAGGTTAAGTACCTTCGTAGAGGAAGCTCCTCCCTCTAAAACACTAAACTAATGTTTTCGGCTTTATGCGTAATTGAAAATGAAAGCATATACAAATTTGTACAAGTGGCGAAAATGGCGTCTCGTGCGCTACGGTGATTTTACGGCATCGGTTTCGTGCGTTTTTCTTAATAATGCTGTGAGAGTTCCAGAAGGAATTTTCGTGTTCTGTTTGCGGGGAAAAACAGATAAAGTTCGTGGCTATTAAGAGCTGTTTAGATGAGACGGATTGGTCCATTTTCTTGGAAGATACAGGTGTTTGAATTTCGGGGTTTTTCACGGCCGAGGCGCCGAGAAAAAAAAAGTGTTCGTTGCCGTAAACGAAGTTTTCCCTCAGGTTGTTGATAGTTTGAGTTGAGGTATCCTCTCAAATCGGGTGAAGAACTCAGGCCTTCTTTACAAATTATCTTGTAAAAAAATCGTTCGGTTTACAAAAAGAAACCATATATCATGTAAACCTTCTCAAGTCCTATCTGCCTAGGGAGGGTGTCTAGTAATCATTCTTATAAAGACGAACGTGAGCTTCCTCACACCGACCATGTTTGGATAGGTCAGCCTGGTGATGGCCACCTTACTGCTAAGGCCGCCATGAGTCTTTTCAAAAAGACAGGCAATTTAACGGAATTGCAGAAGAACGACCTCCTTGAGGTATTCGAAAAAGTAGACGGTGTTTTTTTCTACTTTACCAGGACGCACTGATCTTGTCACGCACGACGTGGAATTAGTCGATTCCAAAGTCAAACCCTGTAAGTATTATCGCCACGCGAAATTCGAAAGGGATTTGATCGTCACAGAAATCAAGTGTATGCTTGACTTGGGCTTAATCGTGGAAACCGATTCCCTACATGGTTCACCCATGATCATCGTGCAAAAAGAAGACGCCAGCCCACGTCCTGTAGTTGACTACAGGGAGCTAAACAGCAATACGGTAACCAAGAATTACCCAATTCCCAACATTGAGGAATGTATTGAGCGTGCAGCTAAGTGGAAGTTTATTTCTATTTTTGATCTCAACCGTGGTTTTTGGCAAGTTCGCCTGACGCCACAGGCTTC
>JAHWFP010230017.1:0-17968 GCA_023313725.1 Lithobius niger | reverse complement strand
CAATTTCGAGTGCTCTTAACTTTAATTCTTCTGCTTTTAAAAACAGTTCATTTTCTTTAGCGGCTAATTCTTTTTTAGAAAAAATTGCGGCTTCTCTCCTTTCAATAGCGGTAGCTAGTGCATCGGAAAGTTCACTTAAATCCAATTTACCATCTTCGAGGGCTGCTCGTAAGATTTGTTGAGATTCTGCTCTGGAATCACTGACTGTAAAGCCTAAGTTCAAACAGGCCTTCTTTAAGTCCTTGTTTGTGATATCACGAATGATTTCATCTAATTCTTCCATTTCTGACATTTTTGAGTCTTAATGGTTAACGTGGTTTCAAAATAAAGCTTTTATAAATGAAACAAAAATTAAAAGCAGCCGCTTAAAATTTAACGTTACTTTTGAGCAGAGCGAATTATTTAAAAAACTTCTCTCCCAAATCCAGTAAGATTGCACATAAAAATACACTTCTAAAACCTCCAGCACTCTGGTATATGAATAGCTAAATTGCATAAATGCTATCAACTACAACACTCGGCTTGGCGGCCTCTAAGCATATCTCATGTACACTTACCCTGGGGTACAATCGCTGTACGGTCAGTCTGTCCTTCCGTTCCACCGTAGTACGGGAAGTTCGGCACTGATTTTCACGGGAGTCGATCGTCACTGGCGGGCGGTCAAATCCACGGGACTTCGGTGTTGCACGCAAAATCCACGGCTTGGCTGCACGGAGCGTAGTTTCCCTCTCGGGCCTCTTCTCCTACAGCATCGGTTGGGGTTGAGACGGCTCTTGACGGGAGGACGTCTACTGGAAGCGGCAGCGGCTGCTTCCTGGCGCCGGCAGTTGTTGGAGCTGCGGCGGGGGTTGTACTTTTTATAACGTTAGTACGACTTCTGCTTCTTGACTTTTTTAGCTTGTCACAGGCATCTGCTTCGTGGCCATGTTTGGCTAGACCACAGACATCTAGTTGGAAGTGGCTTGCATCCTTCTAGGCATGTAGCATGGCAGGGGGGAAAACGCTTGACGGGAACAGCACCTGTTCATCCCACCACTGCCACCAGCTGTAACGGCGGACGCTACGACGGCTTAGGTGCTTGTAACGCCCCCGGTTTCCCTGGTGTACGTGGAGTTTCAGCTTGAGGTTTCTACGGTGTTTATGACGACTTTTTACGTTATACAACACAGCATGGACACTGCCCCAGCATGGGGGATGAAGCGCCGGTCCTAATTAAAGGGGCCTAACCTTAAACTGTCGGTATCGCTGCCACCAACGGTGGATTTAACTGTTTAACTAGCTAAAATCTAAAAATGGGCTACATATTTAATTTTACACTAAAATACAATTAATCAAGTCTAGCAAACGACTGAAGCTTAAAACTCCTGGTTTTATTTTTGCGACAGAGAATGAAAACACTTTTACATTATAGTTTGCTTCGAAAGCTTTTGAATACCAATTATTTAAATAGGCAACAAGTTTACATTTACATAAAGTAGCAAGTTTGAATATACACTTAGTATTTCATAAATTCAGACAAACACCCTTGGTTTGAATAAAGTTTTAAATTTTCACATTAGAAAAAGTAAATCATGAGTGCTCCCGGAGACACCCGCAAGACTAAACAGCCGCAACTGATAGTAGTCTATCTGACAGTATGTTTCTTATGATCAACCGTCCACAGTTATGTTTCTAAGTTTTCCAAGCACAAAAAGATCAACCTCCCTTAGTTCCCTCGAGAACTGTTCTAAGTAATAAAAAGCCCGGCAATTTTACACTTAGGCATCAGTTTGTTTCAATTTGCCTTCCACAAAGATCAAACCGTCATTTAGTTTAAATTAAAAATCCATTTAAAGTAAACTGGAAAAATTTGGTTTTTAGGAAGAGAACCACTCTGACGTTATGGGGTGAAAGAAACCTAAGATGCCGCTACAGGCGTCACCACCATAATTTTCCCTAGCTAGAGAGTTAAGTTTACAATTAAACTAGAATTTAGAATAGGGGGGTCCTAAATTAAACTTTCAAAAGCTAAACTATAACATACGAACCACCACCATCGTGCCCGGCATGGCATTCTCCGGACATGGCGTCTCCACTCCCGACTGGCGTGACCGGTCTCTAGCTTGAGATCTGTGAGCTGTGCTGACTGAGCTGTAGAGGGAGGGCAACTGGGGCTTTTTATGCTGGAGCAGCGGATTTTCTGGACCTTAGCGCGGACGCCGAGGAGAGCTGCGGGGGTCTGATTGGCTGAGGGCCTCGAGAACAATGGAAAGTGGGAGGAGAAGTCGGTTGAACAAAGGGACTGGGTGCAGAGCCGTTTGAAGGAGTAGGAACATGTAAAACGGAAAAAGATAGGCCTGTTTTGAGTTTCACTCAATTGAACTTTCGGAAATGGCCTTTACTTTGTATTATTGGCTACGGATTGAATATTTACATGATTGCAACGTGATTAGGCTCTTGTTAAAGCTTATTACTTGGCTTTGGGTAATGTCTAGAACATTACTATTAAATTAAACAAGCTTTAACGGTAAACTGTAGTGTTAAACACCACAACTAGTTTTGGCTGGGGAGGGGGGCAAAATTGGGTAATTCGAAGTTTCTGCACAGTTTGACTTTCGGATTTGGTTTGAACAGATCTTTTTAAGAATTCTTTTAGTGTTTAATAGTAGAACAAGCTATTTGTAGGTTTCGGTGGGTCACAGTCAGGTCCAGAGGAGAACTAAAATAAACATATATACACTGAAAAATTCGTGTCCGGTAGAATGCCAGGTCGTAATGCGTTTATACGTTTGGACATATGGTAGCGTCTCTGGGGGTAAAAGAATATAAATAAAGTATAAATGCGGTTAAATAAATTAGCTTAATTGAATGCTATAACGCATTAAGTTACAGAGAACATTTAACGTTTAAAAGTTTAAAGTTAAAATTCAATCGTTGTGGAAATTTTCCATATGGATTGCGGCCGACAAACACAATAAAAAATATCACACTTCAAAAATGGTTGTCTGTACAAACCTCATACAATACACTAAGCTAATATGTTTGGGCTTTTTGCCCTAAAAGAAAAGAATAAAATGAAGATACAGAAATACAGAATTTTATAATGGCGGCCATGATGAAAGTGCGATGTAGTCGGTTTTGAGGCGATCTTCAAACGTGGTTTATTGGTACTTCCGGATGAAAAGTTCGGATTTGGGCTTCCCCAAGTATCTTGTATTTTGACAGGCTATTAAACGTTGAAGAGTTTGTGGAAATCGGACCATTATTGCAAAAACGGCCAGATATGCCTCGGCGAGGCATTTGGGTGCCTCGAGAAAAAAAAATTCATTTTTGGAAAAACAGGCGTTTTTCGCTGGCGCTCGTTTACAAGGTACACTTTTTACACAAAATTAAAATTACCATTTTATTTTTTTGGGGGACTGACGTTTTTGCGGTAAAGTTAACTTGGGTAAATCTTTTACATTTTATAAAGAACACTACTTGCAAAAATTAACTGAGTGCTTGTCCGCGCTGCGCTGTGCAGGAAATTCGTACAGAGCACACAGAAAATTGGAGCAAAACGTTTAATAAAAGGGAACACTGTTTTCGCAAGTTAACAAAAATTAAAGGTACATGGTTAAGGGTTTGTTGTTTCGTTTTAACAGGTAAATGAGGCCATCTACTGCTCTGGTAATATGTCCCTAGCCGTTCTGCCTTTTCTCTAGTCTAGCCTTTTTTTTATCCCGGGAGGCTGCGATAAAAACCGACGGACGCATAACAATAAACCTAGCCTGCGATAGGGTTTAGAAAATTGCATACTATGGGCACGCATAAAATGACCAGCTCTATTTACTGTTAAACTACTCCCACTAGAATGGTTTGAGGTTACCAAACAACTTGTTTACATGAAAAATTTTTTTAAGCACAGAAAGGTTTTGAGATAGAACCCATAACTAAAAATACAAAATACAGCACTGGGAGGTTTTGTGGATAATAACGCAACAACCTTTTAACCAGGGCTATCCTTTATCTCCCAGGGGTAGACAGACAAATTTTTATAAAGAAAAATGTTTCGTGAAAACTTAAAGAGTAGATAGCCAGGAACCACTAAACTCCCGTAGATATTCCTAATGAATATTAATTACGTGTCGTATAATCTCTGTTAAAATCCTTCCACACAGGAAGGCGTTGATAATGACAGGGAGAATCACATTGGCACTTAAAATTTAGGTGTGAGGTCCGAATGGGGAAAACTGACAGTTTCTTTGAGTGAGGTTGCCCTGACAACGTACCTCTTAATAAAAAAAAACTCAACTGTTTTTAAGTTAAACAAAATACCGGCTTAAGGCATCGGCATTAACATGGAACTTTCCGGGTTTGTAACGGACAGTGTAGTCATAATCTTGAAGGGTGAGGCTTCACCTAAGCAATCTGGGGTTTTTTCCAGACATTTGCTTGAGCCAGTGGAGTGGGTTGTGATCTGACTCGATGATGAACTTGGTACCATAAATGTACGGACGAAGTTTAGCCACGGACCAGATCAAACAAGCACACTCTTTTTCTGTTGTACCATAATTCTGCTCCCTAGCAGTTAATTTACGTGAAACGTAAAGACAAGGATGCTCATCTTTGTCAAACTCTTGCGACAATACGCAGCCCATGCCACGTTCAGAACAATCACATTGTAAAATGAATGTCTGGTTGAAATCAGGAGCCCTTAGTACTGGGAATGTCACTAAGGCCTGTTTCAAGGAGTCAAACGCCTGTCGTTTAGACTCATCCCACAAAACGGGATCAGGTGCATCCTTTTTCAGGGAATCCGTAAGGCATGCACAAACCTCTGAATAATGGTTTATGTAGCGCTGGTAGTAACCCACTAAACCTAGAAAGGAACGAACATCTTTCTTGGTTTGGGGGCGTGCGAATTTTTGCACGGCAAGGACCTTCACCTCGGATGGTGTACGAGATCCGTTTCCAACTTTGTGACCTAAAAAGGTGGCTTTGCTGCAAGCGACCTGCGACTTTTTTGCGTTAACAGTAAGCCCGGCCTCCTTGACAGCAGAGAGAAAATTGTGGACATGATCGAGATGTTGTTGCCATGTTTCGGCACCAACAGCAGTGTCATCCTGGAAAGGAGTAACGTACTCTTCCATACCTCTGGTGACACCATCCATAAGCTTCTGAAAGCAAAATGGGGCATTCTTCATCCCCATGTTCATCATGAGGGGAGCAAACTTCCCAATGGGAGTTGTGATGGTGGCGGCCATTGAAGCCTGTGGCGTCAGACGCACCTGCCAAAATCCTCTGTTTAGATCAAAAATGGAGATATACTTCCATTTGGCTGCTCTCTCGATGCACTCTTCTATGTTGGGAATTGGGTAGTCTTTAGTGACTGTATTATTGTTGAGCTCGCGGTAGTCAGCTACCGGACGAGGACTGGCATCCTCCTTCTGAACAATGATCATAGGAGAGCCGTGTGGAGAGTCTGTCTCAACAATAAGACCAAGATCTAGCATGCGCTTGATCTCTGTGACAATTAAATCCTTTTCAAACTTAGCATGACGATAATATTTACATGGTTTGACTGTTGGATCAACTAACTCAACGTCGTGAGTCACAAGGTCGGTACGACCCGGCAGAGTGGAGAATACACCATCTACTTTGTCAGAGACAGCAAGTAGGTCACTCTTCTGCGCTTCGGTTAAGGATCCTGTTTTCTTAAACAGAGCCATGGCTTCCTTTGAAGTAAGGTGGCCATCTCCTGGCTGACCAGTCCAGACATGGTCTTTGTGATATAAATGACGTTCCTCAGCAAGTGAAAAGTTATTGGCACCTTCCCTGGGCAGATAGGGTTTTAGAAGATTTACATGGTAGATCGTTTCTTTGTGAACACCAAAAGACTTCTTTATTAGATAATTGGTATCCGACAATCTCTTCAAAACTTCGCAAGAGTCCAATTTATTGGCTCTTGAAGGTTTTAGGACTAACACTAAGTCACCTTCTTTGAACTTACGTTCAACTGCCTTATAGTCATAGTAGGTTTTGTTTTTAACCTGACTCTTAATCATATTCTCAAGTGCAAGCTCACGGGAATATTTAAATCGTTGGAGCAAGTCCAAGATGTACTCTAGTACAGATGGATGAACGTCTGGCTCGATCCATTGGCTTTTTAACAGCTCCAGTGGGCCTTTGATGTTACGGCCGTAAACAAGCTCAGCTGGAGTGAAGCCCGTGCTCTCATGTGGAGCGGTTCTAAGAGCAAACATTGCTCCTGGCAAGCACCTCTCCCAATCCTTCGGATGCTTATGGCGTACGGCACGCAACACTGCTTTAAGAGTGCGGTGGAAGCGCTCAACGCTGTTTGATTGGTGATGATTGACGCTGGAATTTATACACTTTATTCCACACTTCTCCAAAAATAACGTGGTTAATTCAGAGATGAAAGATGAGCCCAGGTCAGACTGGAGCTCTCCTGGATATCCAAGTCGGGAAAAGATTTGCAATAAAGCATCTACAACACTCTGTTTGCCTCTTTGAGGGGGACAGCCTCTGGGAATTTTGTTGCTGGGTCCAGTAACGACAAAATATACTTGAAACCGGCCTTGCTTGTAGGCTTGATGGGTCCCACAATATCGATAATAAATCTATTGAAGGGCTCACCATCCATGGGCACTAGCACCATGGGAGCAACAAACTTCTGTCCTGACTTTCCAGTCTTTTGGCAGGGTAGACACGTTTGAATGTACAACTCAATGTCTGAGAAACAGTGAGGCCAATAAAAATTCGACAACACTCGGTCTTTAGTTTTAGACCGGCCTAAATGACCTGCCCATGCATTTGCATGCGCTGTGTTTAGAACAAAATCTCTACACTCTTTAGGCAAAACGAGTTGTTTGTCAATAGGTGGCTTATTTAAAGCACGAAAGGGCTTTCTAAACAGCAATCCCTTGTCAACGAAAAATTGTTTATTTTCGTCTTGCTGCTCCAGCGGGAGTTCAGCAGCCTTCCAACATGACTGTAATGTTGGGCACTCAAGTTGCAGTTTGGCAAAAGCAGACTTGTCAATATTCAGTAGTTTTGAAAACTGATCTGATTGGGGCCCTAAGATAGCTGTATCTAGGGAGTCTACCTTGGGTTTGACAAAACCGGAAGTTACGGACGGGGGAGTAACTAAGGGAGGGTCAACACTGTCATCTGATTCACTTTCAGAATCGACTTCCCGATAAGTCGGTTTCAAAATCGGGAGTTGCTGATCAATACGAGATTGAGAACGAGTAATTGCATTAGAAAAAGGGGCTACTTTATTTAAACCTCTATCCTCTAAAATAGTTTGAGAGGGAATTCCTAGCAACATCTGGAAATGGGGACCCATGTGGTCCGTTACGAGAGCCTCAGTAGTTAAAGGCCCATAGGGCGTTTGCACTTCAATTTGTGCAATAGCGTGAGCGGTAGTTTGCTCAGCTAAGGCGTTACGGCAGTGGGTGTACTCACCCGTAAACTGCTCGGGACGGACAAGATCTCTAGAGATTACATCATGCGTAGAGCCTGTGTCTCTTAGCACTAAACATTTCGTGCCGTTCACTGTCCATTCATGAATATGTTTGGAAAGAATTAACTCAGGAGGGTCATGAGTAATAAAATTACAACTAGACTTAGATTCTGGATTAGAAGCTTCTTGTGCGAGACGAAGGCTACAATCTTTAATTCTGTGGCCGGCTTTATTACAAAAAAAACACATGCCATCGTTAGGCCGTCGTGGCCTGTCGAACTCTTTATTAGAGTGATTTGAACTGGCAGAATCCCCACCAGTGGACTCAACTTTGACTGTGGCAGTACCAGCGGGTTTAGCTGCCTGTGAAGCGGACCTATTTCCGTTTCTGTGGTTGGAGAAAGCTTTAGAAGCTTGACTACCTGAATGAGTGCTAGCTTGCACTTTACCGTTTTTGTTAGCAAGATCGACTGAGATTTGCTGGTTGCGAGTGGTATACTCGTCGCACAACTTAGCTGCCTCGGTTAACGTGCCAAGTCTGATTTGATCCGGTAACCATTTCCGGAGGCCTATGGGACAAGACTTATAGAATTGTTCTAGTAACATTAAATTGGACAATTTGTCGTATTGGCCATTAACGCCAGCTAATGATACCCAACGTGAAAATAACGTCTCGAGCTCAAAAGCGTGTTCGTGGAAAAGTTGGTTTGGCTGTTTTTCTAAACTACGAAATGACGACTGAACCGACTCTTTTGTCTATACAAACCGTTCAAGTAATTTAATTTTAACTTGGTCATAATCGTGAATAGCTACTGCGTCCTTTGGTCGTACACTTTTACCAAAATTTCACCAAAAAGGGGTTGGAGCCCTACCACCCATTCCGACTTAGGAATTCTTTGAGTCTCTAACGTACGTTCAAACATTTTTAAGTACTAATTAATTTTCGATTTCGGACCCCAGTCATTTAACAACCGTATAGCATCGGAAATTTTTCCGGATCTAGGACCGGAATTTACACTAGGCAATACCTGAACTGGATTTGTATCACTATTGCCGTTAGCGGCTCTTAACCTAGCTAGCTCAATTTGTTTGTTGGCTAGCTCCAACTCACGGTCGAGTTTACGAATTTCTTGTGCCCTAGCGGCGTCGCTAGTTTGGGCGTTCGTGTCTTTCAACATTAACTCATGGGCGCGACACTTATCGGCCTCTTTGGCTGCATGATCTAGCTTTAACGCTTCCAGTTTTAATTGCTCAGGTTTTAAAAACTGTTCGTGCTCTTTAAGAGCGATTTCCTTCTTAGCCAGAGCGGCAGAATCTCTTTTTTCTATAGCACTAAGTAATTCATTAGTGAGTTGTGTCAAAGTAATTTTTTGATCGTCGTAGGCTACTTTTAAAACCTCTGCAGATTCGTGACGGGTTTCACAAACTGTTAAACCTAAATTCAAACAAGCCTTTTTGAGGTCTTTGTACTGAATATGATCAATGATCTCGTCTAATTCTTCCATGTTGAAAGTTTAGATTTAACTCAATTTTAAGAAAAAAAAACGTTTAGTTTTGAATCTTAATGTTTAAATTGCAGCCGCAAAATAAATCTCTCGATAGTTGAACAGAGCGAGTATTTAAATACTTCTATAAACAACCGAATCCAGTCAGGGACATAAAAAATACACTCTTATATTACCTAAGCACTCTGGTGGATAATTAAATACATAGAATGCATGAAACAAACACTCGGCTTGGCAACCGGAGCATACCCATATGCACTAACGTGAATTTCTCTGCACAATCGCTGTGCGGTCAGTCTATCCGTCTCCCACCGTAGATGGATCGTCTTACACTGTTGTGGTCGCACTTCCAGGTGAAATTCCAACACTTGTACTGTCATCTGAGTTGATGGTCCAGTTGTGGTTCTCAGGAGCGATGCTTCCGTCTACCGGCCATCTTCTCCAAGGTTAGCAGTTGTCATCTGCCTTCTGAGGGCTTGCCTGATGTTTCACGGCTCGTGAAAATGAGGGTTGCCGCTTCCCGGCTCCAGCTGGATACGGGTCTGATGGGCCTTTTGTTATCGTAAGGCTGGCATCTACTTCTTGTAACGTTTTGACTGGTTACAGACGTCTCGGGTTTGCAGTTTTTTGTCGTACTGCTGACATCTTCTTCTAAGATGAACTGGTATGGTAGTATGGCAGGGGGAAGGAGTGTTTGGAGTGGCACAGCACCTTGTGATCCCACCGCTGCCACCAGCTTTGTAGCGGTGCTTACAGGTCCTAGAGGTGCCTACTGTTCTGCACCGACATCTGGTGTGGTCTCGGGAAAGTTAGAAGTACTTCGGGTGGCCGTTTTTACTTTTACGGAGTTTAAACAAGCATAGCAGTCACTACTGCACGGTTAGGAATAGAGCGTCTATGTCCTATCTAAAGTTTTAGTACTAACTAATCTGATTTTGTTCGCTGCCACCAGGTGGGTGGTTTAATTGCTAACCTTAGGCTTTAAAATAAAAAGAATTGTTTTTAGTTAAAACACTAGCAAATTAAATCTCTCTAGAAGCAACTGAGTTTAAAACTCTTCGTTTTAATAAACAGGGGGAATGAAAAACATTACATTGGCAACTAGTCTTTTTACAACAACTGAATAGCTTTAAATAAAAGCACACAAGTAATTTTTACATAAAAAAATTATCGGCAAAGAATTTACATTTAAGAAAATTCACACTTACAATTTCGAATAGAAAAAGTTCTTTGGTGTCACCTAAACACCTCTAAGTCAGAAACTGTACTCTCACAAATTTCAGTCTTAGTCTAATTTAAGATTTTGTTTCAAGGCATCTTGCACAAGATCAAATCTACTCTTTCACATTGAGTCAAGCTAGCAATAATCAGGGCCCTAACCATCGAAGTCTATGCTTCTGTAATTATGCTACAGGACCTTGGTGAATCTAAAAGTTTGTTCACATGTTGTGAGAAAGGGGACCTTAAACCCTTAAGTTATGGGAGGGGACACCAGAAAATGCCGATGGTTTAACTACCCATAATCGCGAACCCAAGTCATAAGTTAGTTAAAATCTTTAAGTTTAAAATTTAGAATAAGAATCCAAAAAAAATAAATTAAAGCTAAAACTAGTTACCTAAACTACTACCTTGCCCGGCATGGCAACATTCGGACTGGGACATCTCTGCTCCGACCGCCGTAGTAACGTCTGACTTGGAGTTGAGCTATGCTATCGAATTTCTCCCACAGCCTGGTTTTATAGCAGCTGCTCGGCTGGCAAGAGGAGGGCAGGCACGGACCTGTAGGAGAGCGACGGAGGGGGGTGCGGGGAAGAGGGATCGCCTCGGAGGAGGAGAGACTGACTCAACCTGGCCATGCTGTCACTACCGGAAGTAGGTAGGGCAGCGCGGACGGGCAGGATAGCCTGGCGTTTTGAGTGGATGAGGGAAAAAATACTGCAATCTGGTTGGAGGGGAACTTTGGCAACAAAGAGGGCAAAGGGAATTGCCGACTTTCGTGGACTAGGAGGCCATTGGAACTGAGTTTTGAACTCGCAACGTGAGAAGGCCTATTAATTAAAACTGCAACATTATGTATTGCAACTATTGAAGGAGGGGGGGGGGGGACGAAGTGTTTAGCTCAAACCTTTATACAAACGTGATTTTTATAGCAGGAAGATCGTTACTATGGTCGGAGCTCTGAAATAAATACAAGATAAACACTTTGAAAAAAATTGTCCGGTAAAATCGAAGGAATGTTTGCCGAGTTCAGTAGTGTTTAGAAACCTAGTTTTTGCTAAACTGTTGCCCAATTAAATAAAAAATAAAAAGGTTAAATATACCAGCTTATTCCCTGAATGCTAGAACGCATGTAAATAAGTGAAATATTATTGCAGCCGCTAATAATAAAAATAACAGTCGAAGTTTTCATACATAACTTGGCCATTGCTAGAATAAAAACATCAAGTGTTGTGGTTTTCAATTACATATATGTGAAATAAAATACAAATATAAAATACTCCCTAAACAACACTAAGCTGGTTGGCTTTATGCCTGCAAAAGAAATAAAGTAATTACAAGTTTATTTACAATTTTGTCGAAAATGGCGATTGAAGATTTGCGTGCGGCGCCGGTCAGTTTGGTGACTTTTTCTAAATGCTGTAGAAAATGATTAAAGTGGAAATTCATGGATTTGTCTTCGCAGGATTGTAGATACAGTTCTTGTGTATTAAGGGCCGCAAATATCAAACGTTTTGGTCCATTATTCATGAAGATATGGTGTTTTGCAGACGGAGGCCGTTATAGGCCTAATGAGCGCTAATGAAGAAAAATGTTCGTTGCGAAAACGATAAACCCTCAGGTTTTTGATCTTTTGAGCAGAGGTCTCCTCTCAAATCTGTTGGTGAAGACTAGCTTCTTTACAGTGCCAACCTCCAGGATCACGAGATGGCCGGCATCTGGCCCCCAAACACTTCAGATCACATCAACATTCTCGAAATGAAAGCCATCTACAACGCCCTCGACCACTTTCGGCACCTTGTAGCAGACAAAATAGTCCAAGTCCAGGCAGACAACACCACCGCTGTTGCCTACATTCGCAAGGAAGGTGGAACTCGTTCTCGAACCCTACACCAAATCACCTCAGCCATCTTCCAACTTTGCCAAGAACTCAACACATCCATTCTATCTCTCCATATTCCAGGAAACCGGAATGTTATTGCGGATGCTCTATCTCGCAACAAGCCACCTTCAGGGGAATGGACCCTAAAGACATCAATTTGCGAATATCTCTTCAACATCTGGGGGAAACCCATGATCGACCTATTCGCCACGAGGCACAATGTCAAACTTCCCCAATTTATCAGCCCGATCCCGGACAGCAAAGCCTGCGCCGTCGATGCTCTAACTTTCCCGTGGAAGAACCTTTATGCCTACCTCTTCCCACCCTTCAAACTTCTCCCAACCATCCTCACGAAGATCGAACAGACTCCTGGGATCTTCCTACTAATCGCACCGAACTGGCCTGCAACCCCGTGGTTCCCTCAACTTCTGAACCTCCTCATAGATCTCCCAAGGAAACTTCCACACTGCCCAGACCTCCTCTCACAACAGAAAGGAACCAAATTCCACTCGAACTCCAAGACCTTACATCTGCACGGGTGGCTACTATCATCAAACTCATCAAAGAGGCTGGTATTTTTGAAGAACAGGCTACCAGAATCTTCAGCAAGGCTCTACGAAATTCATCCAACAAACTATATAACGGACACTGGGAACGCTGGTTTCATTGGTGTAAGCAAAAGAAAGTTAATCCAATCAATCACCCTATTCAACAACTCTTAGCATTTTTCGATGACCTCTTCAAAGACAACCTCAAAGGATCCACTATTCTGGTCTACAGATCCGCACTAAACACCGTTTTCAAAGCCGCAGGAAATCGACACCTTCTTGAAGATTACCGGATCACTTCCTTCTCAGATCCTACGAAAACGAACGTCCCTCCGTGTATCAGAAATTCCTGAGATGGGATCTCCCTCTGGTCTTAGAATCTCTTACCAAGGAACCCTACGAACCTATTCAAACCTGACACATTAGTCACTTAACCCGGAAGACTGTATTCCTCACATCTCTTGCAGCAAGTCTACGAACCAGCGAAATGCAGGCTCTGTCAAACGACCCAGCCTACTGCTTCTTCTTTGACAACTCCAGGTTCATCCACCTCAGACCGCGACCTGACTTCCGTGCCAAAACTCAAAAACCTTCCGAATCCTCCAAACCGATAATCATTCCGGCATTAACAAACATCTACAACGAAGAACCAGAAAGAACACTTTGCCCCGTCCGAACACTCCGATATTACATAAAACGAACAGCGGACCCAGAATGCCGGCGTGGTCTTCTACAACTATTTCTACCCTTCACCAAAGGGACCAACGTAACATCAGCCGCCATGATATCCAACTGGATCAAAACGGTAATCACTCGAGCCTACGAAGATGAAAGCATCAGCTGAACCGACAACAACATCAAAGTTACTGCGCACGAACTAAGGGCACTTTCAACCTCCTGGGCTTTTCACAACCATGTCTCCATCGCTGAAATCCTTCAAGCCAATTCTTGGAGAAGCCAAACTCTCTTCACCAGCCACTACTTCCGTGACATGACAAGACAGGAAGGAGATCTACACCGCCTTGGCTCCATCGTAACTGCCAGAAGTGTAGTCAACCCCCCCTTAAGCACTTTGCAACAGAAACGAAGACCACCAAAAATCGGATGCAGGTCGAAGTCCCCTGTAACGGAAGCAACACCCATCAAAACAAACGGCCCTTTTCAGGGCCACCACATTTTACGAAAGAGACTGTTTGACTGTTTTTACCTTAATAAAGTGCAAAGTTTTCGTTTAACTTTTGGGGGAACCAGTACGCAACCCGGGGTAACTCGCCATGATGGTGCCCGCCACCTATATTGACGAGGTCAACTGTACATGCAATTAAATTTACAGGTAGTAGAAATTTTCTACCGACGACTAGAAACCTAAATTTTTGGGGGGTTAAAATTGGTTTCTATTGTCTTACGAAAATTTATACTACCTGTAAATACCCACCCTACCTCCCCTTTTGAGCCACCATCATGGTTGACATATCGAAAAGAAAGCGATGGCCGACCGACGCGCTGTAAAGGCATTTGGCCAAAAATCCAGATTGGTTAGGATACCCGGCAACAAAGATCAAAAACTCGGGGAACCACCTTTTTTTTCTTAGCGCCATAGGCCTAAGTGTTTTAAGCCTTTTACTTTAAAATCACGTAACTCCCAGGAAAATGGACTAAAACGATCACAGTCTTCAATTCTTAATAGCCTTCATCTCTGTGAAGACAGAACTCCAAATTTCATCCTCTACAAATAACTACAGCTATTTGAAAAACGCTCCAAACTGAGCGCACCGCACGCAATCGCCAATCGCCATTTTCCACAACAACAAACTTGTAAATTTGTAATTTATATTTTTTTTCCTAGGCATAAAGCCGACCAGTTTAGTGTTTGTTGTAGGAACCATATATGTACTCACACTCTGCGTTTTTATTTTGAACTACCATGCTAGTTTTAGTTTGTCATGAAAACGTCGATTGCACTCTTGTCATTATTTGCGGCTGCAATAATGTTGTAAACCAAAATGCGTTTTAGCATCTACAAACTAGCTGGTTTATTTTAATCCTTTCCCTAGTGCTTATAAAAGCAATTTATTAACGTAACTTCTTCCCACAAACTCTACCTTGTCCAAAACGCCATTTTTTTTACTATTTTATTTTACCGGACATTTTCTCCAAAAAGTGTTTATCTTGTTTTTATTTTAGAGCTCCGACCATAGCAACCGCAATCCAAAATGTATTTAAAGCCTTTACTACTATTAAAACTTGCAATAGATCAGTAACCATCCTTCTATTAAACTTGAATATTGATTTTAATAGCAAACTCCGTCCCCCCCCCCTCCTTCAATAGTGTGATGCCTAACATCGCAGTCTTCGATTAAAACCCGTCCAAGTTTGTATTTCCGACGTGCTCTTAGCAAAGCTTATGAGTACAGCTTTAATTCAAGCCTATCCTTTTTTAAATCCGTTAAAAACTCAGTCAGTTACAGTCAATCCTAGTTCAAATCCAAATGACCGTTTCCATCACGATCCATCAATCCGTTCCTAAACCCCAAAAGCTCAACAGCTCCAACGGTCCAAAATCTGGCCACTCAGAGCCCAGAAGCTCCGGCCAATCAATGCGAACCTCCTTTTCCCTCCCTTATGAAGGCCCATCCAGATCCGTACAGTTCCCTATAAAGCCCTCACGTGGTGCTACTTGGCTCAGGAGAATGAACAGATTTCCTCCTCCAAGGCAGCCTGCCTCTCTTGCCGCCAAACCGCGTAGTCATCGCAGACGTCCGCTCCCTCCCTCACCCATATATACCCCCGGCCCTGCCGATCCACCTTCAGCACTGCTCAACGATCTCAAAGGCTAGAGGTTGCTACGACGGTCGGAGTGGAGATGTCCCCCCGGGTCCGCAGGCTGCCATGCCGGGCAAGGTAGCAGTTCGTTGGCAACTAAGTTAATTTTTGAAAGTATTCTTTTAGACTCCAATTCTAAATTTATAGTTCATAAATCTAAACTTAACCTCTAACTTTGAAGAATGATTGTGGATCAGTTAACCGCCATCGGCATTTCTGGCCTAGAACTACCACAACTTAAGGGTTTAAGGTCCCCTTCCTAAAAAACGGCTTTTTTCTTATTTATGTTGAACAAAGGTTCTTCTAAATAATCAAATGGTTTAAATCGTAGAGCTTAGACGTCTTTTGGGTTGTGTCCCAGGTTTACCATTAGTTAGTTTGATCTTTAGCACTTGGCTTTAGAAACATAACTTGTGACTATTTTGCTAATGTAAACGTTGCATTCAGTAACTTAGAGAGTCCGGTGACTCAAACAACTTTCCTTGTCGAAATTTGTAGTGTATGAAGTTTTAATTTGTTCACTTCGTGCCGATTTTAATGTAAAATCATCGTGTGCTTTATTTTAAAGCTTTCAAAGAATAATCTTGTAACATTCGCTGTTCCAATTGTAGTGTGAGAAGTTAACCATGTTTTAATAAAAAAACTTCGTTGTTTTAAACAACAGCTTGATTTCGTAGAGATTTAATTGCATGAGTAGATAATCAAAAACCATTTTTATTTAACTCCCAGCCTGCAATTAAACACCCATCGTGGTGGCAGCAAATCATTAGGTAGTTGATATTTGAAACGTAGTTAGGACTTGGACGCTCCCCTCTTAACCGTGCAGTAGCCACTGCAGTGCTGTAAAAACTCCGCAAAAGTAAAAACAGTCACCGTAAATATTACCCAAGAAATCGCCAGTACACCAGATGTCGGTGCTCACCTGAAAGGCACCTAAGAAGACAGGTGGCGCCGCTACAGCGCCGGTCACGTTTTATAGGAGGGCTGCACATTGACGCATGCGCAGTGGGGTTGCGCTCTGGTCGTATCTGGAGAGCGAAAAAACCGCAAGCAACTAAAGAGCACTCAGGAACTGAATGCAATTAAATTTACAGGTAGTATAAATTTTCGTAAGCCGATAGAAACCAATTTTAACCACCCCAAAATTTAGGTTTTTATCGAAGGAAGGCTAGTTTGTTTACGTTTTAGAGGCAGGCTACGGTCGGAGTTTTGGATGGAGATGCTTTAAAAAATAAACATAAAAATAAACACTGGGTCCGTAAAAATAAACAAACATAAAAGTTTGAGCTCCGGTAGGGTTCATGGCTAGAAGTTAAAGTTACCAAAGTGCTTTTAGTGCAAAAATCAAAAGATTAAATAGACCAGCTTAGTTTTAAATATGCTATAACGCATTTAGGTTAGATTTTTGTTGTTTGCAGAAGCAGACAAGTGATTTTAACGTCGGACATTTTTCATAGTTAAAATAAGTCGTCACCAGTTTAAGAATAAAAAATATCGTGTGTTTTACATGTATGTGAGGTTGAGTACCATCGCAGTGGAAGCTCCTCCTAAAACAAACTAAGCTAGTGGTGTTTAGGCTTTATGCTTGAAAGAATAAAGTACAATATTTACAATCTTGGCGGTTTTAAAGTGGAATCGCCATAAAGACGATTTTCTTCTGGTGTTGAAGAGTTCTGCCCTCAGGTTTTTGGCTCGACGGTGTTGAGGTGTCCTCACCACGAATGCAAGACCACGTTTACACAACTGACATTGTTACTGTCACTATAGCGTTCCTGTGGTAACAACAGATGTCACCCCGTGCTAAAATTTGTTTGCTAATAACCAGATCACAAAGCCAATTTGGCGTGATTGCATATGTATTTATGCAGCATATTTGATTGCAAATTTTTTTTTTCCATCGTGTGCATAGGTTGTTTTTCATTGTTGCAGAAAGTAGTCGAGGTTACAATATGCCAATCGTTGCTTTCTATTTTGAAACAATTTTGCTGGGGGTCACTTACGAAGCCACCTCTTAATAAATAAGTCATTTAATCATGTCAACTGGCCTCTGTTTAGAGATTCATCGTAATTTTGTTTTAAACTTTAAGCGGATCTTGGGTCATCTTATGTTGGTTCTGAACCATGAACTAACTTTTCACTGGCTAACAATGTTACTTTCCGTGTGCCCAAGCATAGCTACAGCAGTGAAAGATAGATCTTGTGCACTGAAATTGTTGATATGTTTCTCATGCACGTAAATTGTTCCAACACACAAAATCGCGCTCAAATTCAAAATCTAACAAATACTACCGATTTGCGTATTTTCTACAGGTTGCAATGACCAAAGATGGAAAAAATAAAATCCTCCTGTATTCATCAGGCAACCACAAGAAGCTTATTTACATATTTACATTGTCCTACATGCATCGGTCGTTAGTCAGAAATAGGCGACTAGGACATGACTTTGACACGTAGCCTCCCGTATTTATTACGAGGTAACACTTGGTGATTCTCTCTATGCCACTTTTTTGTAAGGCCTTCACCCAGTGCTCTGCTAATAAGATTC
>JAHWFP010230015.1:0-19888 GCA_023313725.1 Lithobius niger | reverse complement strand
TTTTTTTTTTTAATGACAGGAGTGCATAAACAGAAGTGTGCCAGAGTACAGGGCTTTAAGATTCAAAAATAGTTTTGGACGTCTTCAATGCATAATGTACTTCCCGAGTGGCAAGTTAACGTTTCCGATTATAACGGTAGTTTTGAGGAATTAATCGCGGGAGCGATTAAAGTACGCAGCCACGAGTGGATTTTGGGGAAAAAAAATCGTAAAAGGGCAGTTATTGAATTAGTTAGGCTATTAAAGTAAACCGATTTGTTTTTAGAAGAATAAATCGAAATAAATACGTCTCATAGTTGTAAGCCATTGCATTAATAAACACATACCGTAACCATTTTAAAATTTTGTGTGAAATTATAAATTATAAGCTTGTATGAGTGGCATGTTACAATTTAGTGTGAATTAAACGTGTTCTAATGTTACTAGTGGTGTGCAGTTTTGCAGGTGAATCCGGACGAAGTCCAGCGAGACAAGTTTCAATCTAGGTGAGGCTCGAAATATTGAGCAGTAGCTAATTTTTTTCATCTTAAAGTAAAGGCGCGAAAGCAAAGATGAAGACGAAGAGATACAGTTCCAGGTTGCTCTGAATTGTACATTTTTTTACAGGTTCAACGATCAGCAAGACTGACTATAACAATGACTTTTTATTATTATACCACCAGGCAAGGGGTGGATTGTGAAATGTATGGCTGTTGGTTAGATAGGAGTGTTATTTATGTACAGCTAGGGCCATTGTTTTTAACGACAAATTTTCCGGACTTTCCCTTTGGCTCAAACAATAAGTAAATAATGAAATTAACAGTTTTTTCAAAGACGCAAACGGAAATGTTAGGTTATATATATTAACGATCAGCTATGCATTTCAAAATTGTGAAGTGCGTACAGTCAAGAGCTATAAAACGATGATTATTTAAAAGCAGGTTACACAGATTATGAAATGTTTAAAAAAACACAACCCACACTACATCATAGCTTTTCAAAATTTAAGCATTTTATCGACTTAGATACCAATAAGCCATACTTTTCTAATTATAGACTTATTACATGATGGAAAAGGGACAATACTTGCCATAGCTTGGTGTAGCCGCAATTTCATGTTTGTAACCGTCATCTTTTGTTTTGGTCTGAATGGATTAACAAAAAAGTTCGGATTTCGCTTTAAATGCTTAAAACCGGAATGTATAGTGAAATTTTTTTCAATGGTTAAGGGAATATTTGAACTCACTAAATTGAAAATCACCACTGATCGAAATTTCCCATGTTTTTTTACTTAAACACCATTATATAAATATTTTAATTTTTGTAAATGAAATAGATGCCGTCTACAGCTTTTAACAGTTGTTCAGATAATTACTAATTATCACATCTTGGTGTGTGAAACATGATCATTAAAAATTGACACACTTAGCAGCAGGGCAACGGTCATTTTTCCCCTAAACGAGATTAGCTTTTGCTCATCTTAAGAAACAATTGTTTCAGTACCAGAGTACAGTTTCTTAAATTAATAAATATAACGGAGTACATATTTTTACAACTCCCAATAAGCTTTTTCTTTGTAGCCAATCGAAACTACATATGTTACTTTTCAATTACGAATCGAACTTTCGGTATTTATATTAAATTGCTTTTTAATTCAAACAGTAAAAGCTGTCCACAGGTTCAATTGCTACCGCTCTATAAATAACTACAGCGTGTTAACTAAATTCTAACCAGCTAGGTCAAGGGACAAATAAGAATTTCACAGCTCACTAGTCAAAACGGGGTTAGTTATTTGCCAAACGAAAGCAAAACTTGACGTTTTGACAAAATTTGGGCGGGTTGGAAAATCAGCGGGGCTTCAAGGACCCATCAATAACATCAACAACAATTCTTTCAGACCTGCCTCCGGGTCTTTGTGCTTCCATGCTGATTATTGTCGCACTCAGACAATCAGTGCAATCATCAGCTATACAGCTAATTAACACTGGCACGGATACGCCACCGAGAATAACCAATTTAAACTGGTCGCCTTCCTATTGAACTGCTGCGCATGGTATCAACAAGTTTGCTGGAGTCCTGCAGAACTGTGTTAATGGGAGATATTAACCCGAGTTATTGACAAGTACCTTCTCTTCCCGGAAATCAAAATGCAAACTTAAAGGGGGTCATAACTAGGTCCAAATTCAAAATTGGTTATTTGTATTAGTACAGGGGTTATCCAAATGAGTTGTTAGGGTCCCTATGCGATCTCACATTTAGGCCGCTAACTTAAAACCAAACAGATGAACCTATCTGTTAGGATGGGGTCCAAAAGTCTTCAGCTTTTAACTAACTGTCGTAAGTGACAAACTAATTGTGTCCAAAAATAAACTTTTAGTCATTATTCACCAAAATTAAACTTGGTTATAATGGCTAGGAAAAGAAAGACTCGTTGCTGTCTGGCGCGATTTAACGCAGTCCCAATCAGCATTTTAACATTCCTAGCGCGATTTAACGCTGTCCTAGATAATAAACAAGACATGCGTCCCGTTTGAGCCTTTATTGCTATAATTTTGAATTCTTGCAAGACACGTAAACCAAATTGGCGCGAGTTAACACTTAAGACCCAAATAATTTCGTGTCAATAAAACTGAAAGTATGGCGTTTAAATACATTATACCGTTCATGTGCAAATTCAAGGGTCTTTAGCGAGAGTTGACATCGATCTAAGGCTTCCTTGTGCTTACACATTATACAGTTAAATGCCCATATTTTCAGGTGTTATAAAAATTAACTAAACTCAATTAATTTTATTCACTCTGCTGAAGTTAATGGGTGGATTATCTGATGAAAGGGAGGTTCGGGTCTCTAAATGTGTGGTGTCGTTTTATACTGGTTTTTGGTCAGACCACACAACATGATGAATATCGAATTTTATAAGCTAATAAATAAACCATGCAGATGAACTTAAAAACCAAATAATTAAAATTAATTTAATGCAATTACATACAGAGAAGGCAACAATTTCACCAACCTAGATACTTCAACGCTCCTTATTAAGGCCACCTGGACTGGCAATAAAAAGTAGATATCAGACAATATCGCCAAATATTCTGCTCATTCGAGGAATCTGCCGAATTAGGTAAACTCTCCAGGTATCTCGTCAATTACTGGCCGCAAGTTAGAGATATGCTGGAATCCTTTTTGTAAGAGACCAGTGGACACTTCCCTTACCTTGTACACTTGTGGCGAGATTTTCTCCGCAATTGTGTACGGGCCTGTGTATTTTTGTTGCATTTTTGCAGCAAAATAAGAGTGTTTGTGGGAGATAAAATGCCCACGTACCCAGACGCGATCACCTACGGCGAATTCCAAGGGTTTAGGTATTCGAGCATTTAGTTTGGCGTATTCATACGCCCGATCTGATTGGCGTAGCCGACGTACTCGTGCTAAGGCTTTCCTTAAATTACTAGTAAGCGTGACAGCCCATAAGGGAAGGGGTCGTTCCAGGGCATCAGACATGGGGGGTTCTGTGCCAATATCCAGCTCTCTACCAAAATTTAAGTATGCCGGGGTGTATCCGGTCCTCGAATCAATCGAGCTGTTAATAGATAGCATGAATAATGGCAACTTCTCATCCCAATCTCTGGGATTGCCCTCACAAAATTGTGCGACCATCCGACCAAGCTTCTTGCAATGGAGCTCGGCTGGACTGTTGGACGCTGGATGGTAAAGGGTGGTAACAGCTTGTTTAATTCCAAAACGCCTGTAGAATTCCGTGCTAATTTGGCCAGTAAATGATTGTGCATTGTCAGACACAATTTTCCTCGGTATCCCGAAAATGGGAAAAACCCGGTTTATCAATAATGTAACAAGCGTTTTCGAATCAAACTTTTTACAAGGAAAACATAACAAATAGCCGGTAAACAAATCTGAAACCACCAGAATATTACGGTTCTTACGTGGACTCATGGTCATAGGAAGTCCCTGTTTCCAATCTAAATGTAGCGTGTGGAATGGATAGATTAGGGGGATGGTTTGCAATCTTCCAAGGGTTCGTAAGCCATGGCCTTTATGAGTTTGGCACGAATGACATGTTTTGACGAACCTATGTGTTAATTTGCTCATCCTTGGAAAGTACATTAGCCTTTGCAGGCGTGCTAAGGTTTTTCTAGCACCAAAATGGCCTCCCACAACAGTGCTGTGATTCAGCTCCAACACGTTCCTCTGTAAATTACGAGGAATAAACATTTTTAGATTGGACGACTCAGAGGGGTCGTCCGCAAGTTCGTAATAGATTACACCGCTCTGGTGATCAAAGATACATCTGTCCAGATATTTATCTACAAATCTCTGTACAGCAACTGAACTTGCTTTCCAGGGTTCCCCCTGCAAAGCGAGCGCGAGTGTTTTCATAAATTCGTCACGTTGGGTCTCTGCCGCAATCATTTCCACTGTTACCTGTGCAACCTCGATGTTACAGTTGAAACAGTCGTTGTTGAAGACGTAAAATGGATGATTGACATTGGGCAATTTGACTTCCACTAGTGGCGGATTTATCCGACCTTCGTCAGGAGGTGAGGTTCCTTCATACATACGAGACAAACTATCAGCGGGTGCATTAAACCGGCCGGGTTGAAAAACCAACTTGGCCTCTAATGAAGACAAGAATACTAGCCATCGAGCAATGCGCCCTCTGGTGTTTTTCTTGACGTCCATCAGGGTTAGCGGATAGTGGTCTGTTACGAGAAGTATATCTCCTCCTTCTACAAGGTGGCGCCATTTTTTCAATCCAAAAATTAAACTTAAACACTCACGTTCAGAACAGGAATAACGAGATTCAGCTGCCGACAGTCTCCGTGATGCCATGTCCACGGTGACAGTTTGGTCGCTGTCTGGTGCCTTCTGGCATAACAAACAGCCAATGCCAGTTCCGCTCGCGTCTCCGTACAAAATCCACTGCTTAGTTGGGTCAGGGTGGGATAGAATTGGCGCGTCCAATAAAGCACTTTTAATGTTATTGAACGCCTCATCTTCTCTAATACCCCACGTGAGTTGCTTTTGTTTACTACCACGCAGTATATCTGTCAATGCGGAGATTCGCTCGGCAAATCTCGGCACAAACTTTCTGAACCAAGACGCAAGGCCTACGAACTTGCGTACCTCTTTTACAGTTTTTGGCACAGGCCAAGTTTGCAAAATCAGTACTTTGGCTGGGTTAGCTTTAACACCATCATCCGTCACCAAATAACCTAGGACTAATAGTTCCTTAACGCAAAACTCTGTTTTCTGAAAGTGTCCTGATAAGCCTTCTTCGCCCATCATGGACAAGCAAGCTTCCAGACCTATCAAATGATCGTTCCAAGACCTATTGGCCAACGCTAAGTCATCCACATATGAAGTGGCTCCTAGGTGGCTTATAGGTTCGACGCATTGCGTCATAGCACGACAAAAATGTGCCCCGGCATTTCGGAGCCCAAATTGAGCACGAAGCGGAATGTACTGAGCATCAGTTGTTACAAACGATGCCTTTTTACCACTCTCGGGGTCGAGGGGTACGTGCCAATAGCCATCACGAAGATCAAAATTTGATCGATAGGGACATTTGTCGTAACGTGCTATGAGGGAATCAATGAGTGGAAGTGGAAATTTGTCCCGTTTGCAGGATTTATTGAGAGGGACAAAATCTATCACCATCCTTGTCCGTCCGTCTTTTTTTGCTACCAGAAAAACCGGACAACAATGTTCACTGAAACCCGGAACTATTACTCCCATGTCAAGCATGTTTTTAATATGCTCAGCGACCTGCTGTCTGCCTAAATAGCTAAGGGGATAGGGACGGCAAGCTACTGGAGGAGCTCCTTGAGTGTCAATCACCATGTCTGGGCAATGCTTAAATTTACCCACTCTGGTAGAAAATACATGACGATAGGAAGCTAGTAAACAGAAAAGTTGTTCTTTCTGCTCGCCATTTAATATAACAATTTTGTCAACTTTCTCTCGGATCTCCTCCAAGGTTGGATGTAGCTCTGCGCTGCCAACAATAGCACCTACAGTTGGGGGAAGGACGCGCAGGGGATTGCGACGAAGAGCATACACGTCTCCTTTGTAAGGATGCCAAAACCAATAATTCTTTTTAAAATTCAAAATCATGCCTGACCAAGTCAAAAAGTCTGCACCAAGAATTATTGGCTGAATAGCATTTGGCATCTCGATAAATGGGTAAACAAAATAATGGGTCTTAATTTGGATAGGAATTACGAAAAACCCAGGGCAAACTGCCCAGCGCCCATCAGCGTATCTTATTCGATACTCCCTTTTTCTAAATTTAAAACCCAAACTTACAAGGTCGTCATGTAAACCTTCGTGAACAAAACTTAAGCTCGAGCCTCCGTCTAAGAGAGCGTCAGCAATTTCGTCCCCAATTCGCACACAAACGTAACCACAAGGGCTATTTTGAGGCTCATTAGGTCCTTCAACTATTTCAGGGAGGTCGAAATAATCTAGTTTTTTGGGTCGCTCTGCTTGATATCCTCTTGGTATTCGTCGAGGATCGTCAGGTAGCTGGCCCCCGTACCAATAATGTTGCGGCGACGGTACCACATTACCAGCTTTAGCGGGGCGCCTTAAACATTTGGGTAGGCCGGAGCGTTCGGGTTAAGGCCAGAAGTAGTTTGGGGAATCTGACTAACGTTGTTTCTGGCCAAATTTCTGCTGTACTCAACTCTTAACTCGGGGAACTTAATCCAACAACGTTTAGCTGTATGGCCTACCTTGTAACATTCACTGCAAGTTATCATTTGTCTCTGCGGCCTAACTGAATCTTTCTGATTTAAGTTAGCAAATAATGAAGTTGATTTGGGCTTAGTTTCAACCACTTGGGCCGACTGATTTGGCTCAATGCTAACACCTGGCTTTAAGTTTGAAATTAGCTTAGGGATTGAAAGGTTACCAAGCCTAATTGCCTCAGTTATCTGATTAGTCTGATGACAGCTGTTTGAGTCATGTGTTGTGCTGTTATGCAGCTGACAAAATTTCTTGGTAATAGCAGGGGCCGTCGCTGCAACTGGGTTGAGTGCCGGAACCTTTACATAACTGCTTGACCGTGACACATTCGGGTTAGTCGCGTTCGGTGAGTAAGCAATTGCGTTACCAGTTGCTAAGGGGTTAAATTGCATTTTTGCATTCAAGTAAACTTCCATTTTAGTTGCATAATTGTAGAAATCAATTAAGGTTGAACTATCCCCTTGACACGCATAGGGTTGGAATCTCTCGCTTAAATTCTGCTTAATGATTTCCACAATTTCTTCCACAGAGTAACTGTCATCCAGCTGTTGTGTAATAGCCTCGCAACGTTTAAAAAAAGCTTGGAAGCCCTCATTAGGCCCCTGAATAGTCATTCTCAAGGCTGCAATTAAACGACGGTTCTTAGATGGTGGATGGAAGGTATACCTAAATGCAGTTGTGAACTCCTTATAAGTACTGAAGGGTGGATGCTGCTTAAACCACATGTAAGCCTCTTCAGTTAAACACAAGGGTACGCACATAGATAAAAATTCGTCATCCGAATAACCCTTTATTTCTTTTATCTTAGTTAACTCTGTTAGAAACGTAAAGGCTGGGGTTGAAGATGACAACCCAGAATATTTAGGAAGGTCCACAGGTTTCATTTTAATTTCTATCCCCTTCGACTCCCTAAGCAACAAGTTGGGTTTACTAGGAACCTGTAAATGGTTAATTAAGGGATTTAGAACAGTTTCAGGATTAATGAAAGGTTTAATCATGTTTTCCTTTTTTGAGACCTGCAACTCTTTAAGGGCCTCCGTCATTTTCCTAACCTCAGCCTTTAAACTTTTCATTTCTTCTCTTACAGATTCAGTGCAAGAACTCTTAGTCCTAACAGGGCTGGAACGCAATTTGCTTACCTTACTGTCTACTCTGATTTTTAAGTTTTCAGAAGATAGTGAGCTTGATGATGTTGTAGCAACATGTTTAGAAGTTGGGGGTACCTCACCAGATTTTAGTTTAACTGTGCCCTTTTCTACCCTTGTAAAATCATGAAAAGGAAAATATTTAACCAATTCATCTGGATATCCACTAGCTTTTTCTCCCTTATCCAGAGTTAATGATTTAGCTTTTAAAAACTTATTAGTAGCAACTGGGGCATTTAAACCAATTGGTTGACAAGATTGCTCTCTTAAAGGGCCAGTAAAACCAATATTTCTAGGAGGTATCCTTAATTCTACATCACCACTTACGCTGTTGTTCACCCAGTCCGCACATCTACTCCATCTCTCATGGTCAGTTGCAGAAGAGCTAATACTTGGGTTTTTATTATTCCTACTATCCGTTGGTGGTAAGGATGCAGAAACTCTGGGTGGTGCAGTCAACCTCATTGGTGGAGTCACTGGAACCTTTCTTGAACGTTCTACAGGATTGGACCTTCTCTTGGGTTCGACCACTCCACACTTTGCGGCAGGTAGAGATTCAAGAAGCTTATTGACTTGGTCTTCAGTTAAATTTAAACTAAAATAGTCAGTCTTCTTTCCTTCTTCAGCTTCCACGTCTCTTGAACAGCTGATGGATAAATCATCAGAAGAGTTGGAATCAAGATTTACTAAATCCGGAACCGTCTGGTAGTCTCGAAATTCCTGACCACTAGCTTGTTTTCTTAAGAAATTTCTACTTGGTTCAACATCAGGCTCACTTGGTATATCTTCATCCTCATCATATTCTACATATTTACCAGGCTCAACTTCAAACACTCTTCTTACAACCCTTGTTATTTTTTTTACAGCAACTTTCCTCTGCAACTTAGAATGCTGGACTAAGGAAGGCATAGTGTTTTCTTCTTGGACTTGAATTGTGCTTGGCCCTGGTAAAAATTGCTGCTGTTGGAAGTACTTCTCCAGCAAATGACGTTTGAATTCATTGTTCCTTTTTTGGTTTTCCATCACTCCCTCATCGTGTAGCCTTCTAACATTGAGTGGATGGTTATAATCGTCAATTGAGTGGGATCTTCTGACAGAAGCTTGAAGTATAGAAGAATCAATACGGTAGTCTCCTCCTGGCACAGTTGCATTATGAAAATCCGAATAGAATGGGTTTGTTGCCTCAAATTCTACTGGAAGATTGACGTTTGAAAACATGCCAAAATTAATAGACTGGCCTTCTCCTGACATTTCTTCTGGGGACAACACTGCAGGCGATTTCACTTGCTCTTCATTTTGCAAAGCAATTAAACTTTCCTCAGCCTGATTTCTTCTAAATATTACCTCTTCTCCCGGTGTAGAGATTGCAACTGGCTTAAACCCTTGATGCTTTTCACGGGCCTTGGTAGGACGAAAATTGTAACGCTTCACATCTTCACTCATTATTGAAGTGGCAAAAAAAAAAAAGGAGGCTTCACAAACTGGGAGGAATCTGTACTTCCATACTGATAACCCAGGCTGATAAAAAGTTACGTTTTTTGGTTTTTACACGTTTTGGCCTAAACTTTCACTTTCCAACATCTTATTTTTCTGTTTAGCTGATGCACCAAAAACTGCAGGGACCGGGGTCGGTAATGTCGGGCGGAATTAGCTTATGAGATGGGTTGGGGTGAAGGATGGCTCAGTGATGGAAAGAAATTACTATTGAAACAGGAGTTGCCATTGATGTTAATTTAATGTTCAGTTTCTAAGATGTTAGGGCTCGCCTGCCATGACATTAACCCTGCCAATAATAATTCTAATGGGATGAGGGTGATTACAGTGAAGGATTTGGGGCCATGAATAGTTAAATTTGGGCAGTTGGAGGACTAATGGTGGACAATTTCTAATATATTTCCGAAAGAGGACTTACTTGGTTGCAGGAAAAGAACAGAATGAGGGTTGGGGATTTTACCATATTGTTACCCTAGCACTGAGCTATTTACATTGTTGGCTAGGCATTGCACCAATTTACAATCTTATATTATTGGGTACACAAGTTTCACATTATTATTAACAATTGTTCATGGCAATACAGTGTACAGAGAGTTGTTGGAGGAAAAAGGCAAACTGAGAAAGAGGTCTGCCAGGCAAGGTCGATTGAGTCAAAGTAGCTAAGACCACCGTGAGTGTAACGTCCAGCAGGGCTGACGAGTGTCGGGTCACCATGGCAGATCAATCGCTACAATCGATCAATGCCACGCGGGCGGCCCGGGTTCGATTCCCGGCCGATGCACCAAAAACTGCAGGGACCGGGGTCGGTAATGTCGGGCGGAATTAGCTTATGAGATGGGTTGGGGTGAAGGATGGCTCAGTGATAGAAAGAAATTACTATTGAAACAGGAGTTGCCATTGATGTTAATTTAATGTTCTCAACCAAAAGGCCTGAAGAAACTATGGATGACATATGGTATTGGGGAGTCAAGACTATTTGTACCAATACAAGTCCTTGCAAAAGATGTTAACATCACAGACAATCATCCTGCAATACTCGCTATTACAGGAAGGCAAAACTAGCAAAGTTTTACCAAACATTCAGCCACGCAACAAGCTTCATAAGCTGGTGAACAGATATCTCTGTTCGCAAAGTCAGCTTTAACATACGAGATGCTGTTAGAGGCAGAAGCATTTGATACTAGCGTGATAAAATGGTGAGTTACATAGCAACAATCTCTATGAGCATGTAGATGCATTTACAGAGCTTTTCTACAGGTTTCTATCTGGTATAACATTCTGCATAACGTGCCTGCACTTGATCCAATGGATTATGAATACCATATTCAAGACGAGCTTTTGGCTCCGATCTTGGAGGTTGAAAGTGTTCCAGATGATTTTCCATCGCCATGAATATGTGCAAAGTGGGCAAGATAGACTGTTTATCACTGCCGAATATTGGCCATTCGTTGTACCAGATTCTGTAGTGCGAAGGTGGAGATGAATACAGGAATCCCCATAAAAAAGAGGGTTTTGGGTGATGATACTTTTATCCATTAATGCAGTTTAATAATTACTGTTTGTCTGATCAATACAAACTTTATTATGTATTCGTACAACTGAAATAAAACACAAACTAACTGAATGATAACGGTCAACAATTAATTGAAATTTCGTAATAACCCAGATATCTCTGTTTTCAAAATGGCTACCATTATAACTTCATTACCAGAGTAATGCACAACATGCCTGGGTATTCAAAATGGAAAGGACTGTTGCCAGTTTCACAGTTTTAGGATGATTCGTTTAAGAGTTACAAGCTATTTTACTTACGTGCTGGCAGCCATCTTGGTTTCAATATGGCTACCAGACTGAGTCATTAAATATTTAATTTGGATATCAAGATAAACACTTTAAAATATCGTATTACCGTTAGTTACCTTAACTTCTGTTGGTTAATTCATGATTTTCACATCTTTTTAGGAAAATGGTGGCCATGAAACTTCGTTATCAAAAAAAGATGTGTATCGTGTAGGGTACTCAAATGGGAATCGACTGCTGTCAATTGCATCCATTGTACAATTATATTTTCGAGAGTTCCAAGCAATTTTTAAGGATATAATGGCAGCCATCTTGGTTTTCAAAATGGCGGGTAAACTGACGTGATCTGAAACATGTGACCAATAAAAAATAAAAGCTGGGCATGCATATAACTCGTTACAAAAGTCAAACTCCGTGGACCTAAATATTCCTACAGGATTATATTGTAGCTCCTATACTACAACTATTCTAATCGAAATTCTAACCGTCTTACGTCCATTTAAAGGCGATGGTGAGGTAATGGTGTAGCGCGATAGCGTTGGTTGATTTTCGAATTCAACGCGCTCTTGTAATCCTTCTAAAAACTCGAAATGGACATGCTTTGCATTTTCTGAAAGGGGGGGGATCTATTCTTTCCATCAATCCTAACCGAAGTTGTTAAGCTTAGAAACAAATGCAAATATGAGCATTACAATGGCACTTCGAATTTGAAACTAGCCACTACACCAATTGCAGCTACACTTTTAAATGGGCATAGGACACTCCCTCCCTATCAAAGCTAAACACTTTCTGTTAGGATTGATGGAAAGAAAAGATCCCCACCTTTGAGAATATTCTAAGCATGTCCGTTTCAGGCTATTAGGAAGCTCGCAAGAGCATTTTGAAAACGAAAATCACTACACGCTTTCGCCGCTACGTCAATACCGCTTTATCTATAAGTAGGTGTAGGACAGCTCCTATCTACGCTATTCGGTTAGGATTGATGGAAATAATATATCCCCACCTTTCAGATTATCCTAAGCATATCTATTTCTATCTATTAGAAAGCTCGCAAGAGCACTTTGAAAACGAATATCACCATAAGCTATCGCCACACGCCCTTGAATGGGCGTAGGATGATCCCTATCTAAAGTAAACACTTTTGGTTAGGGTTAATGGAAAGAATAGATTCCCACCTTTCAGAATATCTTAAGCATGTCCATTTCGGCTTATTAGAAAGCTCGAAAGAGCACTTTGAAACCAAATGTCACTGTAACAACCAATCTAACAAAGGAGCGCCGTGCAAATTAAGGGTGGTAATCCTCTCGCAAATAAAACAGTAGTTTTGCTTTCCATGTTTTCAGCACACAACAAGCACCTGGGGGCTTAGTCTCGACTTGATCGGTTTCAAAACGCAAGCTTTTTCGTCAAAATCGCATCGAAATCCTCGCTTAAAACGTAAGTTCATCAAAACTGGCAGTCTTGAAACATATCGTAGGCCGAATTCCATCGGGTTTGTCGATTTGTAAGAGAAATTACGCATCCTCTGCTGACGCTGGGTTTGAAGTGTCGTTTTGGCATTTTGAATCGCCTTTTAGTATCAACGAAGAAAACACAATGGCGGCTTATTCTCTCGCTTCGCTGATAACAACCGTCGTAATCTTCGCATATTAACAATTCGGGTAGCTATGTCGAACAAATTACAGCGCTTGCTTAGAAGTTAGGTAATCATTCAAGAACCTGTCGAAAATATCGGACTATTATTTCATGCGATAACTATTTATTTGTCAACTCGACAAACACGGCGAGTCACTGTTAGGCTTAAGCCATTACCGGGTATACGGTATCATTTCACGGCAACGCCGGTTGAAGCAAGCCGGTCCCCGCTATGCCGCTTCGACTTGCTAGGCTCATTTTCCCGGTACGAAGTCTGCTTAGTGAATGCGTGGTCGCATCGCGTAGCAATGGTGATAAGAGAAATATATCGAAGTAACACGTTAAATAAAGGACCAAATATTTATTTTAATTCAATCTTCGATCACTAAAAAGAGAGAAAATGATTTCTTCTCCGGAAGATAAGCAATTTTGTTGCAGAAGAAAATTCTAAATCGGCCAGTCATTAATGAGCCATACCATAAAAGTATTTTATTTACCTTCAGGCCATACACACGCTCTACCGACTCGGCTGAAAATAAGTAACCGTCAAGCCATCAAGTAGCCGTGAGGGTACGAAATCACTCACTGCTTACACATAATTTTATATTATGGAATAAAAGAATGGTTCCACCCTGGTCCAGGAACCATGCGCTCACACCATGCCCTACTTACCCTACTTAACTGCTAACCTAATTTAAGCAAAACAGACAAAGTAGTCTGCACTGCAATCAGCGGCAATTGCTAAGTAATAGTTATCACACTAGTTTTGCAACAATGACTCGCCAATAAGTTGTTTTAGAACATCGAGGCTGCAACAATACGTCCGAGGGCGCAGCCTGAGATAGTTCTAAAACAACTTATTGGCGGGTGATTGTTGCAAAATTTGGGTGATAACTGTCTTGTACCCTACGTAGTCCGTCGGTGTTCCTGAATTTATGCTATTGAAACACTTCCCAGAAAATAGGTTGTATCCAACCAAAACCAAAACTGGTAGAAAAACCCGCCAAGTTGCCAAAAACGATCGGCCTTTGAAGGTAGTGATATCATTCCACCAGGGAAAGGCCGCCAAGGTTAATCCTATTAGCCAAGTTAATCACACCTACTAATAGTTCGAAAGTTAAATGAAAACTAGAACATTGCTACTAGGGGTAGCAATCTTCAAGTTTTCATTTAACGTCCAAAGTATTATTCGGTGCGATTAACTTGGCTAATAGGATTAACCTTGACGGCCTTTCCCTGGTGGAATAATAATAATAATAATAAAATGACTTTCTTTGCTCCATTTAAAAGAGCAAAGTGGACATGCAAGGGTCGGGGTAGACCACTAACAGCACTCCATTCTTAAAAAAAAAAAAAAAAAACATTAGCAAATTTGCATCAGCAAATGCACGTCAAAATTATAAAAAATATTCATGATCTCTTGAGGGAAGAAATGTGGATTAAAAAGAAAGAAATCTTGAATAAAGGAGAATGGAGGTGACCGACCTGAAGGGCAGTTTCTTAAAAACTTACACAAAATTAAACTGGACAATTACCGTTAGTGTCAATATCAAATATCAAATTACATATTTACCAATTCAAGACAAAATTGACTATCTTCAAAAATAAAAAAAATAATAAAATAATAATAATAAAAATACAAAAATACAGATCATTCCTACTTATGGACAAAAATTGGGACGCAGTAGGTGTCGTTTTAGGCAACACACGTTCAAACGCCTCTTGAAAATATTTACCGACGGGGCGGAAACAATGTCGTCGCTCAGTGTGTTCCAGACAGGAACAATTCGAACACAAAAAAATGATTTTCTACAGTTTAATTTAAATTTTGGGGTTACTAGCTTAAATCCGTGACCTCTAGTTATTGTTACATTACTAACTTCAAAAAAAGGTATGGTTATTGGGAGAAGATTATGGACAATTTTGTACGTCAGTACAAGGTCTGCCTTTAGTCTGCGGAGTTCTAAAGAATCCAACTGTAGAATTTTCAGCCGCTGATCGTATGAAAAATTTCTCATACCTGGTAGAGATTTTGTGAAGCGCCGCTGGACAGATTCGAGATGGTCAATATCCTTAAGTAAGGTCGGTGCCCAAACCTGACTCGCGTATTCGAGGATAGGGCGCACATACACCTTAAAAGCCCAGAGTTTAGTACATAAGTTGCCAGAAGTAAAGCATCGTTGAACAAGAGCGGACCTGCGATTAGCCAACATTGTGATGTGATTACAATGTGTGGAAGATTTTAAGTCTGATCGGAACCAAACGCCAAGATCCTTAATAGAAGATACTGTATGGAGATTTGTGTTTCCAATACTATAATTAGTGTCAGCGGAGCCCCTCCCGACGTGAAAGTGCAAGCATTTTTCACTGGAAAGAGGGAGTTGCCAAATTTCGGCCCAATGATTTACATTGGAAATTTCTCGTTGAAGAGAACAATGATCAAGTTGGGTAATGATTGCTGAGTGAAGTTTTAAATCGTCGCTCGTTAAATCGTGATATCACTACCTTCAAAGGCCGATCGTTTTTGGAAACTTGGCGGGTTTTTCTACCAGTTTTGGTTTTGGGTGGATATCACAACTTTCATAGGACTGTGAACGTACATAAGGTTACACCGTCCGTTTAAGATGCTTCAATCCCATTTTTGCACACACTGACTAACAATCGCTGATTTCGTTCGCTTCGCTCACTCAATCAGCGCATCCCCTTCAGTTGTTTTGTTTAGCCCTTCACATTCCCCTTAATTTTTCAAGATTTCGTTCACATTTAGTCATGCAGAAAACTCCCGAAGGTAGTTGTTACTAAAACAGCAGAATGCGAAGCAATTTATTTTTGCGTTATTAACAAAAACCCATTAGCTCGTGTATGCTCGTATTGTTGCGTAACCATCATCTAACGCGCATCCCTTCATTCTTACGCAATCCACGACAACGTTAATGTTTCTTTATTTTATCCTTCGTTACAGTTCAGTTTTTAGTTCGTCCAGGCTTTTACAGTAAATCTAAGGGCCAGTCTTGATTGTTCAAGCCATTGTTGCTTAAAATCTTTGGTTGCAACTTGGAAAAGAAACGAAAATTAAATTCGCCCGTGGCGAATTTCAAAACCCTCCCACGCATTTGTCCTGACCCCTACAACCCCCAAACCAACGAAAGGACCATCCTCAGATCACCATGCATTCGTGTGCAAAAGTTCAGGTACGTAGTCCTTCTCAATTTTGCGCTAGCCATGAGCAAAAAGTCTATGGTATTTACCATGGGAAAAATCTTATTAGCTAGTCAGCTAGCTACTTAGACAGCAACAGCAACATAAACAGACAGCAACATAAAAACAACGTTACTGACGCATCTTTTTCTCTATAATTGGTGGACACTCATCCTTTAAATTTTAGTTTTTCTTAATTTCTAACCCTTCCCCTTACATTTTCCACAATTTGAAACATGTCTGTCGCATTGGGATTTATCCTCAACATGCCAAAATATGCTTTCAATTGCTTACAGTTAACAGACACATGTTTGCTAGTGAGCCGCCTTTTTATCATTAACAATCAATTTTTAACAATCGGATGTCTACAATGGGATGATCTACTGTTACTAGGCGGCGACACACTAGCGTGTGTCTAGATAGCCTAATGGATTTGGGGATATCTCACTTATTTAGTGACGAAGATGACGATTTATTGTCGCAACTAAACTTTGTTCCACATTATGTTTTTAGAAAACTGACTGTATGACGCCACGTTTTCTTCCACTACGAGTGCAAAAAGTCTGTAAACATCCCTCTCGGAGACTCTAACAGTAACTACGTTGAGTCTACAAGTGTAATATCCACATGTTTCTGTACTCTTAGTGCAAGGAAACGATTCGTCATACAGTAAGTTTTCTGAAAACGATATGGAACAAAGTATACCCCTTGCATTGGGTGAAAGGTGAAGGGGGGAGATGAGGCTTAATGGCGCGTCGACAGCTTGGTCATTAGCGCCAACCTCAGTCACAGTGCATTGGTCCGGGTTGCCACTGCACTACACATTACAGAGATATTATTCAAACCCCTAATCTAAATCTTGTCATACATCTGTACCTCCTGCAAAAATTGAAAAACACCGGACAGGAGGACTGACTTATCGCCCAATTGACGCACAATGTCATGCGGAAGATGGAAACGACGACGAAAACCATCAAGATGGCAATAATCAACAAGGAAGTGCCGGACCGTAAGTGGCCGCCGACACCAATAACATTCAGGAGGGTCAACCCCCCCGCAAAAGGAAACAGTGAGTAAGTCGAGTGTGACCAATGCGCAAACGGGCCAACACCACCTCCTCACGGCGACTGCGGCAACACGCCGAGTGCCATTCCTCAACAGTGCCTTTAATAGCTCGTAATTTATTGCCGTCCTGTCCATCCCACGAGGCTTGCCAAAAAGCGTGTAACCTCAGACGCAGAGTTGGAAAAGCGTCCGAGAGAACAAGGCTGATATCCCTTCCGAGAGGGCCAGAAAGGGCCCCTTTTGCTGCAGAATCCGCTTGCTCATTTCCACCTATCCCAACATGGCCCGGGATCCAGCAGAAAAGCACGGTTTTGCGCTGACCAGGCAAGCGGGAAAGCAAAGCTTGGACACGTTGTGTCAAGGGGTTCCAAGGATTGTAAGTCGCCAAGGACTCCAGGGCACTCATGGAATCGCTAAAGATAATGAAATGCGTGCCCTGAAGGCCAAGGATCCATTCCACCGCCAAACCGAGAGCCAAAAGCTCTGCATAAAACACAGAATAGCCTGATGGAAGGCGATGGGCAACCGTCACTCCCTTACAAACACAAGCACAAGCCACGCCAGCGTCTGACCTCGACCCATCAGTAAACAGCCGCTGATAACCGGCGTACTGAGATCACAGCCGCCGGAACTCCTGTAAGTACCTTGCTGGTAGAGTGGAGCCCTTCGGGAGGGACGCCAGAGCGAAAATGAAAATGCCACTTGGGACAAGCCAAGGGGCTACTGGCATCCCCCCAAGCCTCAAGACGCTGGGCATTTCAAAGGCTATCTCCTGACAGGACTGCTGGAGCCTGTCGCGGAAATCACCCTTACCCACCCTGCGTCTACCGACCCTCAAGTCTGGCCCAAAACCATGGACCAAGCAGGACTGGATTCCACAGCACGTAAACGCACAGCATACCCACTGGAGACCACTGCACAGCATGACCACTTGGGTGAAAGGTGAGGGGACGATCTCCGGAAGTTAGTCAATTTTTAGAAATCAACTGGAATTTGAAACGTTTTCCAGTAAATCAGATACAATTTTCACACGAATTCGTTAAAAGATTCCCCCCCCCCCCAATTTTATTTTAACTAGTGCCTCCTGAAAGGCATGTGATACCCCGGAAGCCAGCATTCTTTTTTAAAAAAAAAGCGGCGTAAATTTGAAACGCATTCTTTTAACTCAGCGAGTTGCAAGATGAAATTTTCCCATAAACTCATTTTAAATAAAAAGTAAAAAAAAAAGGATGGTAAATTCAGGGTTTATTCCAAGGCCACTCGGTCTGTCCTTAGGAGATGTTGTCCAGTGGTTCAAGGATGCTCTGATCAGGGCTTCTAGTAGAGTGGCACACTTCAGGAAGAGTTCTTAGCTGGTTAGGGATTAGCTCCCAGAGTGAGGCTGCAAGGGGCTGCAAGGCCTTAAGTACCTAGCTGCAGCCAGTACCTGCCACTGGTGGTGCAAGGTACTTCCTGTACTATATCCTGGTATCCCATGAGCCATCTCTGCTAGCAGCTACCTCTAGGGGCAGGCAAGTCCAAAGTCATCCTGACCACTTATCTCCAGGGACTGGACCATACATCTAAGTACATAGCATTACTGGAATACATTAATAAAGATATACAGTATACAGAATACATAGTATGGGGCTATAGCATCAAGGTAAAGAGTCCCACTAAGGCCCTAGCTTAAGGAGTAGGAGGAAGCTGTGGAAACCGTCGTTGCAATATCCTCAAGAAATTTCTCCTAGATCCCACATTCACCAGCCCGATTTAACAGATTTTTAGCTCTTTGATTTGCTGCAAGGTACATTGTGCAAGTTAGGGATGTATAATAAGCAGACAAGGGCACGTAACGTTACACCATAAGTAACACTTTAAAATCCAAAATGAACGTCGTGCTGCAATTCAGATGGCGACACTCAGGTAGAAAATTGTGAACTGAATTATCACCGAACTTTCAGGGAATACTTTTTCTTTGCTTTGTTTGTTGGTGGTGCACTATAAAGCTTTAGCCTAACTAATAACGAAAACAATTGTAGATAAAAACTGCAGAGTTAAGGCAACCGCTTGTACGCAAATGCTACTATGGCAACCTCTGAACCATAGCATTGATCAAAAGACTCAAAATCAAAAAAAAAAACGTTGAAAAACTTCTCTGGGACCACTACATAGTGCAGGAAACGGCTAATCTTTTATTCCGGGAAGTGAAACAAGCGTTGAAAATCGATATCTATATTTGCAGCCCCTCTTGTGGACTAGCATTGAACATAGTCAATATTTCAAACTCGCCTTGTCTGTAGAAATAAACTCTGTGGATTATTTCTGTCCATCCGCCTTTTTTGCGACCCGCCTGGATTTCATCATGGCCGTCTGGGCACCGGTGACTCCCTCGTTTTCCATCTTCGTGATGGCCGGTGTAATTTGGCGGCACCTGTTCTGCTCCCTGCTCCCTTCGAACTCAGCTGGCCTTGCTTCGTTTTGGTCAATGGTAAGTAACGATGTTGAAGTCTTTTTGTATAACTTCAATTTTCTTTACGATCTGTGTTCTGTTTAAGTTTAATTTGCCAAAGAAATTACAAAAACTGACTAGCATTAGTAAGGTGAAAAAGAACACGAAAGAGTGGTTGCTTACTGAAAATGTTTCAATTGTATGAATGGATTTTGTATTTGTTATTTTTTAATTTTTAAATGTATATTTGAAGTTCCTGTGACAGCTTAAGCTATTCGGCATTATACTTGTTTAATAATTTTGTTTTATCTCTAACAGCCGTAGTCCATAAATCCACTCAAGTGTGAGTGTGACAGGGAAAATGTGAGTGCAAACA
>JAHWFP010230014.1:0-15630 GCA_023313725.1 Lithobius niger | reverse complement strand
GTTAACAAAAACAATAAAGATGTTCAGCGCGAGTTCCAGTGATGATATTAATGATTACTAGCGGAGTCGCTCGCTTCGCTCGCCCATTCCGCCGCGTCTCGCTGCGCTCGAGGAAAATTCTTTGTGAAACTCGTATGGTGCTGGCAAACACTCCTAGCAAAAATTATGAAACAAATGTTCAAGGAAGTGATGCAGATAATGTGCACGTTTTTCTTAGTGCGTCAGTTCATAATACAAGTGGTAAACAAAACTAAAAATGGTCAAATAATGTCATTCCAGAGTTGTAATGTTAGTATTCTGTATCTAGGTATATTTAGCCTATATTACTTACTAAATGTATTTAGAAAAAAAAGTGCTGTTTCCGATGTCAAACACTGATTTCGTTCGCTTCGCTCACTCAATCAGCGCTACCTCAGTAACGTGACCACCACCACAGCCGACCACCATGAATCACACATCAATAGAACACGCCACGGGTTTTTAGTTTAAACAAAACTAAAAATGGTTAAATAATGTCATTCCCGAGTTGTAATGTTATCATTCAGTATCTATACCTGTTGAACTTTTGGGCTGGGGCCAATGACCTTTTATCCAACGTAGAAAGTCGGTCATTTTCACTATGAATAAATATTTAGCCTATATTACTTCCTAAATGTATTTAGGAAAAAGTGCTGTTTCCGAAGACGAACGCTGATTTTGTTCGCTTCGCTCACTCAATCAGCGCAAACATTACCACAGAATCGTGACTGGAATCAATATAACCACTAAGAACCACACATCACTTGAAATTTTTGGTAGCACTACGCTTTACATGGGTTTTTCTTGTTTCACTTATTTTAAGAATTTTTTTCTTTACGTCGTGCTCAGCACTGCTTTTTCCACCGGCTCTCTTTCTGATGACCCCTCACTTAGCGAAACAACTGCAGTACGTCAAGTGACAACGCCACGGTTTGAATGCAAGTTAGGCCTACACAAGACAATAACTCGTATCCAAACCTGGTCGTGTTTTAGCACAAATAAGGAGGGAACCAGCTGATGACTTTACGTAAACACTAATGCTCGAATGTTGTTGGTTGAAATGTTACCGCTGCAGACGTAATAATATTCTTGGCACCCTTTACTGGTGTCAATACATTTTCTACACGTAATTTAGTATTTACCTTTTAATTTTTTTCTATCTTTATGTTACTGCTAAACAGTTATTCTCTTGTCCTGGATTTGTCAGTATATAGACTTCAATGAATAACTCTTAAGTTTAAAACGGGTAATAAAATAGTACTGCGAAAAGCTACGCGTCTTTACTGATTGTTACTGAGAACAACAATTTAGTGACTCGCTCCTCGTTGGTCTGTTGACGCCAGACTATTGATGATGGACGTTCCAGAACAGATGGACGTTCCAGATGGACGTTCCAGAAAAAAATTGGGCAACAATCATGACGTTATGTATTGTTGAGGCATTGTTGGGTGATTGTTGCTTCGCTCGCTCATTCCACCGCGTCTCGCTGCGCTTGAGGAGATTTCTTGTTGCAACTCATATGGTGCTGACAGACACTCACAGCATAAATTATCAAACATATGTTCAAGGAAGTGATCTGAATAATGTGCGGATTTTTCCACTACAGGATAAATATTTAGCCTACAACTTATTAAGAGACTTTAAGAAAAAGTGCTGTCTCTGATGACAAACGCTGATTTTCGTTCGCTTTACTCACTCAATCAGCGCAACCTACCCTACGACTTAATTACTGTATTTAGGAAAAAGTGCTGTTCTGATGACAAACGCTGATTTTCGTTCGCTTCGCTCCCTTAATCAGCGCAACCTACCCTACTACTTTATTACTGTATTTAGGAAAAAGTGGTGATCTGATGACAAACACTGATCATCGTTCGCTTCGCTCACTCTATCAGCGCACACATTTCCTCAGAAACGTGACTGAATCATTTTAACACCGAGAACCTCACATTACATGTAATTTGTGTTAGTACTACACTTTACATGGGCTTTTTTGTTTCACTTTTTTAAGAATTTTTTTTCTGCTCAGTGAAGATTTTCCATCGGTTCCTTGTCACTTCACTTTCTGATGATCCCTCACTAGGTGAAACAGCTGCAGAAATCAAGTAAAAACGCCACGGTTTCAATGATCTTTTATCCAACATAGAAAGTCGTTCATTTGCACTACTGTTTAAATATTTAGCTTCTGTTTCTGATGACAAACGATGATTTTCGTTCGCTAGGCTCACTCAATCATTGCAAACATTTCTTCAGGAACGTGACCAATTCAATGTAACCACCAAGAACCACACATCACTTGGCAAAAACAGCTGCAGAAATCAAGAGAAAACGCCACGGCTTGAATGCAAATTAGGCCTACACAAGACACTGACTCTTATCCAAAGCTGCTCGTGTTTTAGCACAAATAAGGAGGGAACTGGCTGATGGCCTTACGTGAAAACTAATGCTCGAATATTGTTGTTTAAAATGTTACAAACGCACACGTAAAAGTATTCCTGGCACCCCTTTCTGGTGTCAAATATATTTTGTATACGTAATTTAATATTTAGCATTTAATCTTTTTCTGTCTTTGTGTTGCTGCTAAACGATTATTCTCTTGTCCTAGATTTGTCATTTATTGTAGAATCGGTGAATGACTCCAATTTTAAAACGGATAATAAAATAGTACTGCAAAAAGCTACGCGTCTTTACGGAACAACAATTTAGTAACTCACTCCTCGTTGGTCCGTTGACGCCATACCATTGTTGATGGACGTTCTGGACGGCTTCGAGGCTTCCACGAAAAAAATGTGAAAACAATCATGACGTCATGTATTGTTGAGGCATTGTTGGGTGATTGTTGCTGATTATTGCAAATGGTCATTTTTCGTTAATTTCGGTCATCTAGGACCCAGCTCGGACTTTAAAAATACGCCTACACAAAGAACGGGTTAATTTGCTTTCTTTTGACAAACTTCTCATATTTGTAGATTTCTACTTCCAGAGGAGAAGACGAACTACCCCAACCAAGCACCCAACCAACCAAGCATAAATTGCATCTTTTTAACGAGGAGAGATTAAAAAAAGGATTGTTCTGCGATGTGATTTCTGGCTGGTTTCACGCCTTTCATTTTATGTATAGTACTCTGTATCCAATCAGCGGGCGAGCGACGAGACGCCAGGTCCCTGTGCATGGCCAGTAAATTATCCCGACCGATCTACAACAATGTTAGGGGAGTAGACAAAATGGCCGCCACGGGTGGTCCATTTCATTTCTTCGAGGTCTGTTTGGGAATTGGCCAAGCAATCGCATCGGAGAATTTTTTTTACGGTGAGTCCCGCCATCTACTGCCAAATAGGGGCTACTGACAAAAAGCTTAGTAATTCACTGAGTTAATCTCAGTAATCACCAGGAAAATAGCTTACACGTACAAATAAACGAATAATTTCCGTATTTTTGCCACAAAGCTATTAAATTTCTCGTCTTGTCTTCAGTAAATAGCGACATGTTTGTCTATCCAGAATGTGTTTCAAAGAAGGCAGCATTTTTGTACGGAAGGCGTCGCCCTCGGTTGACAAAATGGGGCAGCAAGACAAATGAATCACATCAGCGGCGCTTTCCGCAGCCATATAGTCCAACCCATTCACGTATGCTATTTTTCATCCATGATCCGACCGGTACAGCTGTAGTAGAGCACTGCCCTGTGGTATTCTCTGAACCGCGTCAGTTTCTGGGTAACAATTTTGCGATGCTTTGGGAGGCGACTAGCTTGGCTGCAGCCATTTTGTCTCGGATACAACTATTTTAAATAATAACAATAACAATAAGTGAGCGAAACTGAAAAAAAGCACATGCTTATAACATAGTGTAAAGATTAAAGTTTGTCGTAGCGACTCTTCCAGCTACCGAGCGTTTCAGCTGCTGAGCCACTCAAATGGCTAAGCTTGAGTGGCCGCTTTCTACCACTTGAACCGCATTAGTCCAAACTCCTGTTTCAAGAAAATAGCGCCCTCTTAATGACAGGTCAAATGCACCACGAAAAAAAATGCCAAAAGAAAAAAAATTAAATCGGCCTGTTTTTTGATCTTCAAATGCGCGATTAATATGCCGTTTCAACGTGATATTTTGACTATATCTTGGACAAATATCCACAATTCTTTAGTCGTTGGGGGAAGTGGGTTAGGCAAAAATATTTTTCCCACAATTTAATGACTTTTTAAAATTTACTTTCTGGAAATCCACCGTTGTGTTGCTAATAATGTGACCGTCTGTGACCATACCATCTGTCGGATTTAGTGCATGTAAAAACTCCCTATGCGCATATTCAAAAATCTACGATGTACCTCGCATCCAAACCTCCCCCCCCCCCCCACCTCCAACGTGAAGCACGCACTAGGCGTCACTACTTCCCAACTTCTCGCATGGCATCCTGGGAGCGTTACACAGCCAGCAAGCAAGCCTGTTGCCTGGGCTATTAAAGTGAATACTCAATAGGACTATTTTGTAGATTTATATTTCACGGAGATGACTTGAAGGTAAAAAAAAAAAGTCAGATCGCACTTACACGAATCAGTAGACACTGAGAAGACCTAATCGGAGCTCGAACCAACGAGCTCCAGAAATGTTGCTGCCATTAATGGACAAGGAATAAATAGAAAGCAATGGTTCAGATATCTTCTTTCTCCAGTAAAAAGTGAGAACAAAAACTTTAAAAAATACGGAAATTTTAAAAATCTTCTCACCGTAATTCCCAATAATGAATCATTGGACCGAGGGTACACGGAGGTTTCTTACGTCACTTTATCTTACGTCGCTTTACCTTACATCGACTTGAACTCACACGGAGGTTGTAGTTGGAGTGAGTTAAAACGACAGCGGGGGTTCCTGCGTCGCGTTTATCTAATCCCCCCATCAAGCAAACCCCTCTTTATTCCCAAGTCCTCATTGAGCTAGCTGGCTTTCGACTTCGTTTTAACGAAGTGACATGTGGCCGTCTTATAGTGATTTCACACGGAATAATTCGTCTCGAGCCGGGGGCTGGCCGCGGCCGGACGCGGCCAGCCCTCTTTAACAGTTTCTAGAGGGCCAGCGCGACTTGATTTCAGACGGTTTAATTACAAGCGGCCGTTGTCGGCCTCCTTGTTTCGACAACAACCGGTGGCGGGAAATTTTTAACTACAATGAAGCTTTGTTAGCATTTCCAGCAGCGCGGCACGTCGTGGCTCGCTTGCGCGCGGCATGAGACGGCATGGCACGCAAACATTATTCCGTGTGAAATCCGCGGGCGCGGCATGGGACGGCATGGCACGCAAACATTATTCCGTGTGAAATCACTACTAGTTTCGTGACGTGTACGCGCGCTCTTTTCAACCAATCACAAGGAAGCAGTCCTTAGAGCGACGTAGAAAATGGGTTTCACGTGGGTACACGTAGGTTGTTAAAGCGCTTCAACTCCTTACGTCGACGTATCGAGGTGGTTTGAGATAAAGCGACTTGAAAGTGGGTTTAGGTGGTTACACGGACGTTCTTAAAGCGCTCTAAGCACTACATTGACGTAAGCTACGTCGACGTAAGATAAAGCGACGTAAAAAACCTCCGTGTACCCTCGGTCTAATGGTGAGCTTGCAGCTTATCTGTAATACGCTGGTACGCAGGGTTGCACTGGGCCTTGTGCCCGTCTGTCAACGGCAGATGCACCCTTGAGAATAGGTACCTTGGCGCCTTACGCTTTTTTTTATTATATTAGCATATTTTTTATATTGGCCTTTCTGTATTTTCTTTTGATATTCGTCGAGAAAGGGGAAAAATACTACCGAAAGGACGTAACTATTAATATTTTAACACACATCACATCGCTTGAATTGAGTAGATACATTCACAACACAGATGACGAAACATTCGTCCAAGCCGATCGCTTCTTTGGTTAACTTTGCTGTTCTAAATTATTAAACTAGTGCAGTTTTTTTTAGCATAATGATGAACCTAAAAAAACCTATTATTTTCTGAAAGTATTTTGCTTGGGTTGTTTTCAAGTAACGTGCTGTGTATCATACGTATAGGCAGAATGCTAAATGTTAAACGTTCCACGCTGATACGGAGGCCTCATTTTGTAAGATATACACTTTATATTGGACAGAGTGTCGGCACATTTTGCCTTCTTCCGATTCATACAATTGCACCCATTAGGGTTTTCCCATTTGCAATGAAATTTGTACTGAATGAGTCCAATAAAGTGTGTTTATCTTGCAAATAAGGTCACCATATCAGCGTCGATAGCCAAACACTTCTGAAAGCCTCAGTTCCCCCAACCACCCCCGCCCCCCCCCAAAAAAAAAATTATTAGCTTATGTCATTTCCATACTTTTAAAAGTGCCCTTTTTTGACTGTTGGTATATGCAAAAAACGAACCGTCCACTGGCAATCCAACCCTGCTGTTACGGATAGGTGGGGATAGCAGTAGCGTGCACAGACATCCGAAAGGGCAGGGGCAACTTTCAGTAAAAGGCACGCGAGGTTTTATTTTTAAGGGGACTTTTTTTTTTACCTTGTCACTCACTTTTTTCGTGGCCTTCCGGGCCTTCTTTTTACCTATTATTTCTAGGGCTCTAGATCCTTTCTTTTCATTACGGCCAGCATTCATCAGCGCAGAAAACTATAATAGGGCACGTTTATTCTTCAAAAAGGGGGAAAAAGGGCATTTTTTCCAAAATGGCAGGGATTCTCCTCCCTCCCGCCCCGATGCGCGCCACTGGGGATAGGGTGGCTCAAAACAATTTCTTTTTAACAAAACATCCTTTCAACGTGTCATTCTTTCCAGAGAGAAGGGAGAGGTAGAAGTATTATATGACCGTTTGCCCGATTGTCCAGCGAGCGAACAAGGAGCGAGAGACGAGTTGGATGAAGACACACGAAGTAATCGAATAATCTTTATATTAAACAACTATACATAACGAGAGATAGATCCAACCGATACGGTGCGCCTAATAATAGCACTGCCTTTCAACGATAAGAGATTGAGTGACCTTTCGAAAAGAATTTTTAACGTGGGCGAGCAACGGTCGTTTCGGCCTTTAGCAACTTTTATTTACTCTTTTAGCAGGAGCCCTTGGCCTAGGGCCTAACCCTTTTAAAGCCCTGAAGGTTCCTTCCTTCCGTACGCCTCCAAGGCTGGCTTCTGTGGTGGCCAAGTAAAGTTCATCTAAGTCACGAATTGCAAGTTACGCAGATAGACAGCCCTGTTCAGAGTCAGGGACGAATCAATAAAGCGAGGGGCCCCTCTATACTCTTCAAGGACCACTTTAACAAAAATAATACAGATTAAAATCAATGATCGTAGATAGAGCGCTTCACGAGTCCGATCGCCGTCGAGTGCTAACGATTGAGCGTTGTTATGTAAGATGCTTTTTACCAACGACGAAACCGTGTACCTGCAGTGCTAAAGCTGTAGGAGAAGGGGGGGGGGGATAATAGTTCACAACGTTTCACTGTGCCCCCCCCCCTTTTTTCCCCCCCCCCCCCCACACACACACACACACATACAAGTTTAAAGCGTTAATTTCTGGCCAAATATCAAAACGAGCTAAGACGTCAAGGACACTGTGAGGGATGTCTCTCGGCACCTTAATTCGCTATTCAAACTACAAGCTGAAAACAAAGACTAATTTCATCAATGTTGGTCAGTACTGCGAAATAGTTCCCATTTTGTCCAAAGCTGTCTAGGAGAGAAAAAAACAATACAAATGTTCATAAAGGAGATCCAGCGAAAATATGTTAGAATCGCATATTCAACTTGAGAACCAGTTGTGGTGACGGGCGGGGCACCAAGGCTAGTTGATAGTGGGGGAGGGGTGGGGGGAGAAGAAGCGGAGTATCTACGTATATAGTACGGAGCAGGAGGCCAAGTCATCGGCCAAGCCATTCCGTCGTACACCCTGTAGTGTCATCTGTTGACGGGATTCGCCTTCAAATTCGGATTGGGCCACTTTTCCAACGTCTTTGAACAGATGGCGCCACTTACCAAACCTACCACGTCTCCGTCTATTGACGGCCTTGTACTACAAGTTCGAGTTATAACACTTTTTCCAAAGTTTTCGAAGAGATGGCGCCACTTACTAGTCCTGCCGCACCGTTTTTGGATTCGTTTTTTTGGTATTGTTGTGGTACCTAGCGGCCAACAAAGTTTTAGTCGCGTTGACTGAGCCATTGTCGGCGTTTGAGCTAAAAAAAAAAAAAAAAAACAATCCGTGTCTACTAAACCAGACAACTTTAAACCAAACGACGATTGGTTCTTAATTTCGATGCCCCCATTGGGCCTCGAAATTGGCAGCCTGATACGATGGAAAAGCACATTTATTTCCTAAATGTTCACTTCCAGAAAGGAGTTGAATTATTTTTAAGTGGGCGGCAACAATGTCGCAATGCGCGCTACCGAAGTGAATTGTTTCAAAGGACTAACTTAAACATGGGATTACTTGCTTACCGAATGTTGGATTTCTCAGTGATAGGGGTTTTTTTTAGCCTTCACTCAAACACACGCCAGTGACTTTTCCGGGGCTGCACCAAAGGGAGAATGTCACGGGGCGAGGTTTTCGGGGAGCGGGAGGCGAGCAAGCGTGTATGGGGGAAGACGTATGCGATTCCAGGAGGTGGCACGAGTATGGGGAGTGGGGGTTAAAGTAATTGTGGGGGAGAGGGCATATGTGGAAGCCATTCACATGTTCGGTCTTCGGTTTGATAAATTTAAAACCAAAGACCAAACACCTGGAGGGAGGCAGGAGGGGGCGGCACAACTAGTATGTAATAATCGTTGTGCTTCTGCTTTACTCGACTAACCACTCAAATCTCAGGATGCTGCTGGCTCTACCACCTCTTTTCTACCGTCCCTCCCCCTCCAGCCCTCTTATTCTAGCGTGACCACTGTGTACCTTCACAATACCACCTAAGTACGTGCCTGCGTTTGTAAAAAAAAAAAAAAAAAGCTGATGATGACATAGTGGGAAAGACCTAAATTACATTAAAGTGTCTTGGTTTACGCAATCTTCCTTACCCAACAGTGCGACGAATTTAAATCCATTGGGAAAATAACTTCTAAATAAAGACGAATTACATACCGTATGACCATTCGTGTCACCGTTATGTAAAGTACACCGCATAATTTAAAAAAAATCCACAAGTGTCAACAACACGAAAAAAATCAGTGAATTTTTCAGTTTCATTTAGCGTAAACTCATCATAGCGACGTAAGCTAGTATTCTTACATTCTCTTTAGCCCGCATCTCCTGGCATTGACATTTTCCCCTCATCGCTCCGAAATTACTTTTTCATGTTAAAAGGTAGCACGTTTTGATCAGCCTGTCAGTACAGACGCTTTAGCAGCTCAAACCGTGGCCATATTGGGATAATTTACGACCAAAGAAGCCAACGATATTCTCTAGTCATCCGAGCCTTGCTTGCGACTCATGTTACTGCGCATGCTCCGTACCTGTCTGCTTTTCGGTTTACTTAGCCAAGGTTGTAAACTCGGGTAGGAACGCGTCACAATTTGTATATTGGTACAGCTATAAGCAGAGCAATTTTCCTTTATTTTCTTGTATTTTGGTCATTTTGCATGGTTCTCGCTTGCCATGAATAACACCATTCAGAATGTGGCTCTACCAACGATCTTTGTAGTCGCCAAGTCGTGTACTAAAAATGTGCTGGCCCCCTATACCACACGCCATGGCTGTTTGCTATGACGTGCATATCTCGTGACTGGGCTAGTCCAATCAGACGGCCAAACAGCCGTTGTTCTCGTTCGTCATTGGCTAACTCATGGTGACGTCACGGCAAACAGCGATTACGCATGGTTTAGAAGCTTCGGTTTGCACGGTGTATAGTATTGTGAATTTAAAGTCACAACACAAAAAAACATAACTTAATAGCAGACACGAACCCATGGCGTCTGGGGACGGGTCAGGGTCGCTGCTGGGCGACACCGGGTCAAGCCAAATCACGTGAATGGCGCACTAACCGATGAATAAGGCCCGTATTCTGAACGCTGACTAAAACTCGAACTTGACTTGAAATGACGTTACACCTATTTAGTGCCATTCACCGCCCGATTTCTTCCAAATGTATCCAAAAGAAGTTCTGGTGGTGAATGGCACTAAATAGGTGTGACGGCATTTCAACTCAAGTTCGAGTTTTAGTCAGCGTTCAGAGTACGGGCCTTAAGCTTTGGACTTTATTGCACAGAGGCGTATTTCTTTATTTCCGGTGGAAATATTCATTGTAAATGCATGGAGTCCGGGTCAGTCAAGGGATGCACTGATCGAGAAGGCGAAGCGAACGAAGATCAGCGTTCCTTAACTAGTGTGAGCAAAAAATACACAAACGAAATACATGCCTTATACGCGACAAACACGTGAGAGAGCAATCCGTACCAATGCTGCAAACAGTACATCAAGCACCAGCTAGTTGAGAATGAAATATAACTCGATTATGAGATTCACGAGCTGTGACAAAAATCTAATCTGAAAGTACCTGCAGACGACTGCTACAATCGGCTACGTCAAGCATAAATACAACTTATATATGTATAATTTGGAAAGCATTTTCTCGGCAGCCGCCATAACTGCGACGCCAGAGTTAGCGCATTTATACTTGAACTTTATTTATTTGTCAACGCGCCTAAATAGGCATTTTATGACATAAATATAAACACATAAATATACACAACTTTGGTTCCGGTTAACAAAAACTTGTGCAAAAACTTGTGCATACAAAACACATACTTTAGCACTTTTGATCTTCAAGGCGAAAATTGAATTAAGCTTGTACCACACTACTTCGTTCCGTTCCGTTCCGTCACGTCACGTTGCCGGCTGTCAAATTTGTGTTTGGATTAAAAGCATGTAAGTGAGAAAAGCAGCGTATACTGCTCCGTCCCGTTCCGTGATTCCCCGTTGGCTGACGGGCGGGATTGTTGAGGCAGAATCCTTTCAGTAAAAACTGATCGCATCGGAGAAGTGTACGCACCTGTCGTCTGTCAACGGCCTTCGTCGTCCGTTACGCATTTGCGTACAACGCCTTTCCCCTACTAAATACAGATGCGAACCTATTTCAGTTGCCTTCTGGACTTAACCGGTTGTCATCATGCCCGAGCATAAAGAATTAACACCTAATTTACTACGACTTCATGTTTAATTACCTACTTAAGTTCACTACAAGTCCGTCTTCCTTTGTACTGCCTATTTGGGCGTGATCAAATTTAAAAGATCAGCGGAGCCGACTGAAACGATTAGCAACGGAAGTAATGTGCGCTGGACCATCCGTTACCGTCAGTCGTCTGAACGGGGTGGAACGGAACGGAACGGTGTAGTGTGCGACAAGCTTTACAGATACGCAAACTGGTTCTTTGTTTTCCGAATAGTCAAACCAGTACTCAAACAGCAAAATCATTTGGAGAGACAGTCATTTTGTCGGAGCGTGTTTTATATGGGTTGGTGGGGATCAGAGACCAGCTGGAGTTGCGATAGAAAGTCCTAGTTGCCAGTAAATATGAGATCGCACTAGGATCAAAGTTTAGTAACCATACAATATTTTAGTAATAATAATAGGTTTATTCAGCAATCGGCCCGAAGTTCTGCGAGAACTTGTGTGTGCCGGATTACAACATAAAATATGCAAGGACATTGTGCGAGGAAAAAAAAAAAAACAACAGAAATATGGTGTTTAAGTAGTGAGACATTTTGAAAGCAAGGCAGGAACATATGGTTAGACATTACACTTGAAATTGATAACACCACTAAAAATCAGCACAATGCTAACAACGCTAACAATATCAAAAACATTAACAAAATCAGGGTCATATCAGGAACAAATTCCCCCCCTCCCCCCCATTTAAAAAAAAATCAGAAACATTCTGGGAAACAAACTACCTCTATCAGAGATAATATCGTGAACACAAATTAAACATTATAAGAAACAAAAACATACTAAAAAAGCCGTTTCATATAAACCAAGAAAAAAGCTAATCTATTAGTTGTTGGTCTAAAAAGTAAGCAGTTAGATGCTTTCTAATGGTTGATATTTTATTAAGTTGAAGCAGTTGCAATGGGATTTCATTGAAGATGTAAGGGATTTTGTAGCTGTTGGTTCTTTTACCGTAATGGTTCCTCATAAAAGGCACATCATATCGGTATGTTGTTTTTCGCAAGTAAGCATTTTTGGTGTTGGAACTGATTTTATATTCATCATTAAAATAATTTTTTAGAACAACTACAAAATCTCTCAGCTGTCTTATTTTAAGAATTCCAGTTTTCCTATAAACCTCCTTAGTTTTTAAATTTCCATATTCATTGAACAAAATTTTTATAATTCTATTTTGTAATTTTTGTAGTCGGTTTAGGTGGCAGTCAGCGGCAAAGCCAAAAATTTCAATGCCATATCTAATTTGACTCTCTATCCAAGCATAGTAGATCATTTTTTTATTTTTTGTGCTTAAGAGATACCTTATATGGTAAAGACTTGGCATAAGTTTCCTGAGTTTTTTAATGAGTTTCTCAATCTGCTTTTTATACGTCCACTGTGAGTCAATTTGGAAGCCCAGATAAGTTGCTTCACTTACCCTTTTGATCACACTACATGTATTCATGCAGTTACTGTTTGTACAAAATTTAGTATGAAGAAAGATGTTTTTCTCAACAACTTTTTGAGCATGTGGTGATTTTACAGTGATGCAAAGAGTTTTCTCTTCACTAATAAAGACTTCATTAGATACGAACCAAGAATTCAGCGAATTAAAGTCATGCTGCAATTTGTAGATCATATTCTCAATATCCTGGTCAATAGCAAGTAAAAAAATATCATCAGCAAAGAGAAAAATTTCGCAATTTTCAACAAATTCTGGGATGTCATTTATGTAAATAAGAAACAGTAGGGGACCAAGAACTGAACCTTGTGGTACCCCATGTTCAACTTTTAAAAATTTGCTATTTTCGTTGTTAATTCTGGTGCATACTTGACGATCACCCATGTAGCTTTTAAGAATATTGAGTATTTTACCACGAAGTCCTAAGTTTTTGCATTTATAAAAAAGGATGCCATGGTCAATAGTATCGAATGCTTTTTGAAGGTCTATTAGAATAGCACCTGCTAGTTTGCCGTCGTTCAGAGCTTGAGAAACAATGTCATTAATTGCTTTTAAAGCATCGCTAGTGCCTCTATTGCTTCTAAAGCCAAACTGTCTGTTTGACAGAGAAGAATTTTTGTCAAGAAAATTTGAGATTCTATTTGCAAAGAATTTCTCAATAATTTTGTCTATTGCTGGCAGCAGGGAAATAGGTCGGTAATTGTTCATATCCACTCTAGAGCCCTTTTTAAAAATAGGTCTAAGCATTTGAAATTTTAATCGTTCAGGCCATGTTTCAGTTTCAATAATTTTATTTACAAGTTTAGAGATCAAAATAGCAGAATTGAATTTGCTACTTTTAAGATGCTTCAGCTGGAAGCCGTCAATTCCAGCAGAGTTTTTGTTTTTAATATTTGAAATAATAGAGCAGATCTCCTCAATCGATGCGTGTAGAATTCCCATTGTATTTCTGTTATTTTTATTAGGCGTCTTTTTTGGTTGATGTAAGCCATTTAAATGATTTGCTGTAGATTGTGAACAACTTTGTTTAAGAATAGCAAATCTATTTTGGAACGTTTTTTTCAAATTTGGAACTTGATTAGCAAAATTAGTATTAAAATCATTCCTTACTTTATTCTTCCCTTTATCATGGAAAGCCTTGTTCAGTGCTTCGTCAATATTAGGTTTGTTATTTCCAAGAATTTTACCTACATTATTCCACATTTTTTTAGCATCAAAACGTGCTTGATCAAAGAGTTTATGGTAATGATTTTGCTTTGCCTCTTTAATTAGTTTGCTTACCTCATTTTTAAGAGTTTTATACTCGGTTAATAATCCTGGGTCGGTAATCTTCTTCTTACTGATTGTTTTCCATAAGTTATTTTTATGCGTTATTTTATCAATGATGAATTTATTAATCCAAGGTTTCTTAACAATGATTTTTGTGCTAATCAGTTTGGCTTTGGAACGTTTATTTTCACTGTAAAAGTTATCAATTATTTCATGGACTTTGTTGTAGGCTACATTTATGTCCTCTATTTTATCCAGAAAACGCCAATCGTGTTCATTCATTAATTTAATAATTTTTGCATCGTCAAAGGTATAAAAATCGCTATTCTCTTGCTTATTTTCTGATTTAACATGTGTATTGACACATAAGATAGTTGGATAGTGGTCCGATATTTTATTTTCCCACACAAAACCCGTGGAGGTGTGGAATGTGGATCTTATAAAAAAATGATCAATGCACGATTCACATAATTTATTTCTAACAAATTCTTGCCTAGTTGGTGAATTTATTTTATTAATAAAACCGAGAGATGCTAATAGATTTTTGTACTTCTCAATATTAATTTTATCCTGTTTTGGTTTTGCTGTTTTCATTATGTCAATATTTATATCACCAAGAAAAATTATATTAGTCATTTTTTTGTCTTCTTTTTCGAGAAGAGATTTCAGCTCCCCAACAAATATTTTTTTACTCGTATTTGGCTGTCTGTATATAGCATAGATTAAAAACTCTCGTTCCTCATCGTTCCTCCTCGTTCGTTTAGATCAAGCAAACGTGCTGCCCTATCGTAGCATCCTGGAAATGCCGCGAGAACCAGTGTGGGGACATCTAGACGGGAGCATGGTTACCTGTCTTCTAGTTGCAGCTTCCTTACTGCTCATTATGAGTTTTACTATCATACCTCGTTCTTAGAGAATAGGGCCTACGCTCCACGCAATTAGTTGCCGCAGTGGCATGCAATGTCCACCCACCTCTTTGCATAATAGTGCATACTTCCGGCGATGGCACTGTGTTTAGTTAACTTACGATACGAACAGTGCAGTTTGCAGTAGTGACGCCAGTCAACTCCAGATAGGGGGGCAATGATTCCACGACGGGGGGGGGGGGGGGCTAAGTAAATGAACATTTTGTAATTGAAATATGATCCACTTTAGCAGGGGTCCGGCGAAACCAGCTTGAGGGTCTGGGGGAGCGCTGTATGCTCCCCCAGCGGGGTCCGGGGCGGAAGCCGGCGCATTTTACGTTATTTGAGGGCTTATTTTCGGCTTCCCGAGACACGTTTGCACCACATTGTTAAGCAAATTTTGGATATTTTTCGTAAAAATTCTTTAGCATGAGAGGTCGTAAAAACCTAATTGTGACCAAAATTCTGTTTTTTTTTATATATTTTATTTTCAACTTAAATTAACTGTGAATTTAAATTAAAAAAAAAATTAATTTAACGTTAACAAATACTTATAATTCAGGTTTGAAAAGTATTGTTGCTTACTTTTCGAATGGCGGAAGATTCAGATGACGTTCCTGAATTAACTGAGAATTAGTTTTAGATCACAGTGGCGGTGGGCTAAGAGGAAAAGAGCTACTAGCAAATTAAACCGCCAACTATTCTTCAATTTTAATTCTTTGCTCGGTTTTTATGGAATTAATTGTTATCAGACTTCAACTGACGAAAACTTGGAAGGAAAGCTTTTTCTGTACAAATTTAGCTGACGTTTCGGCTATAACTACAGCAAG
>JAHWFP010230008.1:0-15166 GCA_023313725.1 Lithobius niger | reverse complement strand
GACAGTAACAGGCCACTCGATCATAAGTAATAAACGCACTTATCGGCCGGTATTTAATGTAAACGTGCTTAGCAACGCCCATGACAACGCAAGGATGATTGGTTAGCAAATAATGGTGAGCAAAAACGTTGCTTTTTCTGAATATGGCCTTCACATACCACGATTTTATTCATCGATCATTAAAGCGAGAAAAGACTTATGCGTGACGTCACTTTTGGTGGAAGCGGTCGGTTTTTGTGTCGTCGGTAGGTGAGTTCTTCGGTGAGTTTATGAAAATGCCCCTTATCTTAGATTCTTCTCCTTTATGTCACTCCTGGCGCAATGCATTTTTTTAGCATTAGTGGTGTGATATTTATATGTCGAGGTCAAGGGGCCACAGCACTGGTTGCACTGTGGTCCTGAAAGAGCTAGCTAAGCCATTGAGTTTAGCTTTCACTTGGTGTAGTTGTCTGCTTTTGTGTTCGGATAGTCGAGGAAAATGATCCATCCTCTAGCTATCACTCTTTTATTACCATCGCCGTAGGGTGTTCGTGACCTCTACAAATCTCATAACGCTGAGGTTGCCGAGTGATTACTTCCTCAGTTTGACGTAAAATAGCAGGAGTTTGCAGGCCACTGAAAGAGGATATAGTATTAACGGACGCATGCGCAAAAAAAGGCCAAAGGGACCGATTTTCCCTGTAGATAACCATTTATTGAATTTTCGGTTGCTTAACCAGAATTACACCAAGGTCCATTGGGAACGCAACATGTAGCTGAACTAAACCATGCTCAAAATGAAGGAGGAGGATGTTCGCCTATTTGTAGCGCACAGTTTTAGTACTTTTAGTAATAACCACTATGAGGAGCATTACTAAGGCCGCTGCCTTGTCCCACGGCGAGGGATAATCGTCTAACTAGAAAATCACATAATTGGAAGAACGTACACCGTACAACAGTATAACGGAAAGTCGTCTAACAGGAAATTCGTATGATGGAATATCGTCTAACTGGAAATTCGTATAATGGAAAATCGTCTAACAGGAAATTCCTATAATGGAAAATCGTTTAATGTCCCTGCCTCGCTCGCGCTGCCGCGCTCGCTGCGGCTATACATATAACATCAAAGAAAGGGGCGTCGGACGAACGTCTAACTGGAAAATCGTCTAATAGGATAATTGTCTAAAATCTGCCTAAATAAAAAATCTAGAAAAGCATCTAAACGGAATATCGTATAATGGATAAACGTCTAACTGGATTAAAGTCTAACTGCGGTTTCTGATGTTATATGTGGGGCGTCGGACGAAGTTTTAACTGGAAAATCGTCTAATGGGATAATTGTCTAAAATCTGCCTAAATAAAAAATCTGGAAAAGCATCTAAACGTAATATCGTATAATGGATAATTGTATAATGGATAAACGTCTAACTGCGGTTTCTGATGTTATATGTATAGCCGCAGTGAGCTCGGTAGCGCGAGCGAGGCAGGGATATTACACGATTTTCCATTATACGAATTTCCAGTTAGACGCTTTTCCATTATACGAATTCCTGTTAGATGATATTCCGTTATACTGTTTTCCGTTATGCGTTCTTCCAATTATGCGATTTTCCAGTTAGACGATTATCCCTCGCCCCACGTTTATCCAGTTAGACGCCTACCCATTATACGATTATCCTTTACACGATATTCCGTTTAGATGATTTTCCATTAGACGATATTCCGTTTAGACGATTTTCCAGATTTTTTATTTATGCAGATATTAGACAATAATCCCATAAGACAATTTTCCAGTTAGACGTTCGTCCGACGCCCCTTGTCCCCACGACAGTTTTCGAATCCTTACGACTGCCGTCTAGTGTTTAAGGATTAATCCCTTCTATGCCAGACGTACTTTAGAGAGGTTGTTTCGTTGGGCGGCAAAGCGTTCTCCCCTCCTAATTGCTCGGAGACAACGACCCTGACCTTTCGGTTGTGTTTGGCTCGCTTCTATCGGGTTCCAAACAACCCTCACGAAGCATATTTTCGTCATTTAGGGCTTTGGTTATTGAGTTTTTGCGTTAGTATATGTCTCTAGCAACTTAAGGGTTAAGTTAGGTTAGGGACCGGCCACTGTGTTTTGCTGGAAGATCGGAGGGGGGGGGGGAGCGGGTTGGGGTGCTTTTTAGTATGATTCGGGCAGGGGAAGGGCGCACATTTTTGTGAACTTTTTTTGTAAGAAATGCGCACACTCATTAAAGCGAAAGAAAATCGACTAAAAAAAGGTTTTATTGTGTATATTGTGGACGGCATAATGCAGAACAGTAAACGACGAGCTTTGTGTTTACGGTAAGTAGCAGAGTTGCTGGCTCATGGAAGTACAGAAATTCAAAAAAGGGTTTCAAAGGGTTTAACGAGCGTTAACCACTCCTGGTCATCCTGGTCGTGGTACAGAAATTCGACCTTTTACGAATACTATGATGCATACTTGTAATTTGTTGATGTGTATTTTATGGGATTGGAGGTATTCATTGTTCTGCAGCCTGCTTGGGAGGAGCTCTACATTGTATGGGATCGTGTAAAAGAAAATTGCCCCCCTCCCCAGCAATACATGATGACCGGTTCCTTAGTTGTTGATGACTACGGCTGCCTTAAGGCCATGCCACACCGCACTATTTTGTCCGTCATGTCCGTCGTCCGATGCCTCAAATGTAGCCTGCGGGCACAAAGCAGAGCCTCCGTTGCGTCTCCGACTCGTTTCGAGAAATTTCATTTTCCTCCGGTTGACGGACGGTTGGAGTTGTCCGTCACCCAATCAAAATACTTAGCGCCACACGTGTCTTTCTCTTGGTGCTGGAGACAAAGATGGCAGCTCCATACCCGACCATCGAAAACTACCCGTAAATGAAAAGAATAATTCTAAAATTAAGTGTAGGCCTTACATAGCTAGTAGCAATACAAGCACTCGCCCAAATTGGTTTTAGTGACACGAATGACCTCAATTCAATGCGTAACTAAGTTTTGCATTCGGACGATTACATTCCTTTCACTTGGGGGAGGTGGGAATGAAGGGGTCAGCAAGTGTTCTTGGCGGACAGGTGTGGCAGTGTTCTCCGTTTTTCAGCGTTGCTTTGCCGGAGCCGGAACCGGACAACGGAGCCGGTGACGTTGTGGTGTACGGTAGAGGTGGCCATTCTTTCCGGCTCTGTGGTGCCACAGTTTCTTTACATGTAATAAGGCTTAACGATCGGTTTCACGTAGCATGCGATCCGCGTCGTCCACGCCCTTCAAAAACTGCCACGAGGTGTGCTGGAAGCACCCACATCATTGCACTGATTAGTGTTAGCAGGACCCACAAGAACGTCGTAATCTTCTCATTATTAGAATTCCCGGTGATGCAGCATTAAACGGACATTATTTTACAGTAACGGTGACTATCCTTGAAGTCTACCGATGATTTATTGCTGCGTCAAACGATGGTTTAAATCATTGTTAATGTGAATAGAAAATGACGCAGCGCAGTGAACAGTACAATACACACCTACGTTGGTTCTTTTTCTGGTTGAAATTCATTTTAGTCTTTGTTTTGACGAGTGGACAAAGAGGTACGTAGCATGAAGCCATTTAATAATTTTTTAATAATTTAGTGTCAATGTTGTGTTTTTAAGTTTAAAATCCGTGTATCATGCATCACGAGTACCTTTCGCAGTCCAGTCCACATGCTAGAACAGTTCTTTTTAGGGTGTGTTCACAGCGCGACTGGTGGCAGAATCAGCGAATAAGTGGGTGACGTGTCGAATTTCTGTTGTCAAGCCGTTTGAATAACGGAATCTATGGTGAGGCTCGCGAGAAGGCCTCCCGCGATTGCAGCGCCAGCGTAAACACAGCGGTACACAGACCTACTAACCGCGAACTTCCTCCCCAAGGTTAGGAGTGATGCTTGTAGTGAAGCCTTCGTAGCTGCCCCTTCATTCACTCATCCTTGGGCAAGCAATCGCAGACAAAACAACACTTAGCCTAGAGGTTGCTGACCTTTAGGCTTTCCTTTAAGCTTTCCTTTTCCTTTTAGCCGGTCTCCGATATTATTATAAAGATAAAATGATGAAATAATTAGCAGTTTTTACTTTTTTAATGTTGAAAACATTAAATAACTTGAGTTAAAAAGTGCTAACAGTTTCGTGGAGGAAGAGTTTACTGCATGCTGGTACTCCAGAAGTGTTCTGACTTTATAATAATCTTAAATAAAATGATGAAATAATTCAGAACTTTTTTACTTTTTATAAGTTGAAGGCATTAAATAACTTGAGAAAAAATTGTAAATTAGTGTGACGCATGTATAGGCCGATAGCAACCTATTTTGCATTTCAGCAGACAACAGAAGCCCCCTTTAATCCGAGTTTTTTTCTTTCCAAAATGGTTTCACCAAGGGTCTACCTTCTGATTACTGTAATTATTGTCTTTTCCTTGGTTTATACTTTGATGTTGCCATAGTGATACGAGGGTGGAATTCTCGTTCTGATAATGGTGCTAATTTGTTTAGTGGAAAGTGTTAATTAGTTAAGTTTTATTCTTTATTTTTTTCAGTTCTTTACTTCCGAAATTGTACAAAGTTCATCACGAAGCCAAGCTCCCCCCCCCCCCCCAATAAAAAAAACAGTTTCATAATTACAGTTCAACAGTAAACTTTAACAATTTGCTGAAATATATTCATAAATAACGGTACAGCAGAGTTGTATGAATATCGTTTTACTGCATTGCAAATCAAAGGTAGTTACGAATAAATAAATATAAATAAATAATACAGTAATAATCATTATATAGAAGAATGAAAGTGGGTTAAAAATTGTTAAAAGATCTTTATAATGCCAAATGCCCCAAGATTTGTCTGGCAGTTTGTTACAAATACGTGGTACGTAGTTAATCTTTTTTTTTTTTCTCCAAATTTATTTCTGATCATGATTGAAGGTAAAATAAATTATTTGTTTGGTATTTCTCGCCCTTGATAATGGCATGACTTCCGTTTTTCATGGCGAAAAACTATTTTAACAGAAAGGCGTTAGTATTATTGTACAGCTGCCTAATATTTAAAATCTTAATTTTTTTTTAAATGTGCGTAGTAGAATGCAATTTTTTTTTAGACAAATAATATTTTAATTATTCCGTTGTGTAGTTTTTGCTGTCTGAACGTTTCTTTATTTATTGCTGCACTATGAATTTCCGATGCGTACAAAATGCGTGGTTTAAACCACGAGTTATAAATTATGTTTTGTGTGTGTGTGTGTGAATGAATACGTGTCCTGTGCTGCTACGTAGAGAACGATATAGTCGCTGAAAGATACATGTGCTGTGCTGCTACCTAACGTGCGATCGCGGTGTTCGTTGTAAAAATGCCAAGGCCCGCTGAGATAGTAGCTGGGGGCACATCTAGTATCTTAGCGGGCCTTGAAAAATGCCAAGTCATGGCAGATCAAAGATTGGCCGGCGATCTCGAGACGTTGTGCGGAACGACGACCACCACTGTTAATACGAACGCATCAGAAAAAGCACTTGCTGCAGTATTTGCTAGAAATTTGAATAAGCTTTCGTAAAAACCGTGTCAGAATTGCGGTCGACGTGAATATTGTTCGAAGGGGGAACCCAATTTTGTGAGTTAAGGTTCCAGCAATTCAGGTTTGACTTTCTTCGATTCAACAAGTGCAGAAGCCAAACGGAAGGGGATACGGTACTCCAAATTTATGTTGGCTGTTGATCAGCCCCAAATTTGTTAACCTGGTTGTCAATGAGCGATTAAAATTTAGCTTTAAGTTTATCTCAACCATGCTGCACAACACTGGTTGATAAAAATGTGAGCACCAAAATACACTGAATAAAATTGGCAACTGTGAGACAGTTTTTAAGATAAAACATGTTAATGCAGAAATCGATTTCTGCATCTGATTAAAACTGAGTAAGGGTTGCGTGCATTTTCAGCAAGGATGATTTGTTGTGAAGTTTTTCTGCTCTTGGGTTGCGGAATTTGGATCTTCCAGTAAATGAAGGTAGTAAAGTGGAGTGAAACACACAAAGACGGAAAAATTTAATTTTTTTCTTTCAAATAGTCAATTTTGAACGTTAATTTGGTCAAAAACGTAACAATTTGGAAGGGTTCAAATAAACAAGTTTTAAACAAGTTTAAATTTTCCATTTCTCAATTTAACTCGAGCATTTGAAACTTGACTACAGAGCACGACGTCAAATAAAAGTTCTTAAAATAAGTGAAACAAAAAAAAAACATGTAAAGTGTATGGGGTTGGGAGATCCAGAGAGCAAAGTGAGGAGAACAGGATAATGAAAGTAAGCTACATAATACAATGAACGCACAAAACGTGAAAACGGAATAACAGGACTTAAAGTAAAAATAGGTGAAACAAGAAAAGCTATGTAATAATGAAAGAGGTTAATTAAGAACCCAGGGTTTTATCCGGTGCCAGGTTGAGGGGGTTATAGGGGACCAATTGATCTTAGTGAGGATTAGTAAGTCGGGGGGGGGGGGACGAGAGGAAGAAAATTAGGGCTCAAGTCAGCGTTTTATAAGCTTTAAATAACTGAATTGCATGAAAGACTGACGTTTTTATTTATCCATTTCTTTGGGCGTGTGCCAGATTCTGTCTGTTAGTACGAATGCTAAGAAGGTTCCTCCTCGAGCGAAGCGAGACGACGCCAACGGAGCGAGCGGAGCGAGTGATGTGGCTAGTCCTTATTACGAATTAGTTTATTAATAATCGGCGATGTGAAGTCCTCACTCCAGCAAATTTAAAGTAACATAATTCCAGTTTTTCCTGTGTGGTCAACTTTACTGAATGCCATAAAAAAGGAACACGAATTGCAAACAAAACTGTCAAGTGTGCCGTAGAAAAGGTTTATATGATTTAAGTTTGACTTTACTTGCTAAAATGAACACGGATAAAAATTCATGTTTTTTTTAAATTTAAATAATCAAACGTTGAATTCATAAATTTCCACAAGTGCTGTTGTACTTTAAGAATAGTTGTAATTCGCAAAGATCAACACCACTTGAACAGATGCAATTGCTGAATTTCATTATGTAAATTAAAAATAACGTTTTTGTTTGTAATTTATTTATAACTACTCGATCCCATTTGGCTTTCCATCATGGTAATAGGCATTTAGGTGTGTTTAAAAATGTCCATTATTGTAATCATATAACCCCCTTTTTTACGGCACACTTACTAACAAAAACGTCTAGTAATTTGATCTTTAAATCAAGAGAAACTGTTGACGTCAATGAGAATTTTGCTGAAACTATACATGATTACTTTACCAATTGATTGCTCTCTTATTTGACCGTTCCTGCCCAATTCCAACGGTATGCAAGGTGCGATTGTCACGTTTCCTAAATCATTTAGAGACCAACTGTCACTTAAGTTTCAATGACGAACCGTAACGAAGCTACCATAAATCTTGCAGTCCTACTCTTACAACACCTCCGTTACTCCAACAAACAGCAATCCTTGCACTGCTAACGTTAAAATTAGTTAGTTGTAAACGAAACTAAAATCTAAATTTAATATGGCAAGAGCTTAAATAATTATCTCATTTTTTTTTTGTATTTTTTTGGTAAGTTAATATGAAACCGAAACTGACTCTCACACATGTTTTGGGGTTTGTCTGCTTGAAAACATTGCACTAAATGTAAAGCCGGTGAATCCCACCTTTCCTTAAAGAGTCACTGACTAAACAACTGGTCTGTAGATTGTCAGATTATGAATAACATCCGTAATCTGGTGATGGGACCTACGTCATCTACCCCACGGTACAGATTATCGTACTGACAGCCGCTTGGTATCACTTGTTGGCTGACAGAGGTAGACCACACTCAAAGAGCTCCAACAAAAATTCAGCTACTTGTCATACAGAGGAATGGAGAAAGTGAACCTCCCACTGAACGACGTTAATGCGTCCATCTAACCCACTTGAACTCGTACATTGCCAGGGTGCTAGATCTCTATGGGATCAATTCCAAGGAACACCTTCACTCTCTTTGTGTCTCAGGGCTGGTAAGTCATGGTGGCCAACCATCGACCCAGACTGTTCCAGGAGATTCTGCTGCATTGGTAGATTTCTGGATTGGTTTCCCGTATGGGTCAGCAATGTTGGAAACCACAGCCGAGCTGGCTAACTAGAAGCAATCAGGATGAACAATCCTTGCGTAACTAGAATCTTTGCTAATACCACAGGCAGAAGAGTGAACGGGAGAAAGAAGTACGCCTACATCCCAAGTACGTCCAATACATTACAAACATTCTATCACCCAAGCCCACTCGTCTGGTAAAAGGTAGACAAAGTGATGCAACTTCTTGTTGAACTTTATCGCCATCAGATCCAGGAAGGGTGTCCCCCCAAAAGCAAATAGCTGGTAGCAAACCTGCTGACTCTGTGACCACTGTGTTGCTGAGGGTGGGGCTTCCGAAACAAGGAATCTGCTCACACATTCAAGTGACTTGGAATTCAGGAATTCCAAAACAATGGAGCCTCCTAGAAATTCTGAAAATACAGTTTTTGCTGCGGCGCCCGGGTTCCTTCTCGGCATCTTCTTCTCCTCCTCCTCCTTGCCCTTTCAATCAAGAAAACGACCAACGTGGTGTTATCCAACTAAGCGACTAACACTTTGTCTTTCAATTCAGGAAGGAAATTCATTACCGCCAACCTAACAACGTTAGCTCCAGCAGGTTTATGGTTCATATGATGAACACTCTCGCCTGGCTCTCAAGTCCCGAAATCACTTGCTATCTGGGACGAGCTCCCCACCCTTGCAGTGATGCATCCGTAAAAATAAATCTGAAAGAATCGGATTTCTTCATCGGATGCCTTTCCTTCCTCATTCTTATCTGCCTCCTACCAACACTGACCTATTCTCGCTGAACACATCATTTCCTGGTAACTTCTCCTCATAGGGAACCACAGATACCTAAGCAACCCTGTAGTGGATGTATGTGCCCCCTGCACGCTCTCACGAAAGAAGCTTGTCGACTACAGCACCCCTAGCACCACACAAAAGTCACGTACCGACAATTTCTGCTTGGAAAGTACTGGCATTCATTCGATCTCCAGTCAACAGCATGTGCTTTAACGTTGGTCTCACCGTAGCGTTTGATAGAGCAAAGACTTCCCCAGAGTTTAGACTTATTGTGTATTCTCCTGGTTAGAGCAAAGACTTCCCCAGAGTTTAGACTTATTGTGTATTCTCCTGGTTGAAGGGAATCCTGAATAGTCATAAGTGACACCATTTTCAAATGAAGAGGTACACGGTTTAGAGGTGTTAGAAAATTGGTCTCCACAACCCCCGAGTTACTTTGAAACTACAAAGATACGACTCCAGAATCCAAGAGAATGTTTGGGTAATGCCTGATTTCATCCTTGAATTCTGATTCCACAATCTCTGTGTGATGAATCGTAGGACTTCCAAACCCAATATATAATGTTTTGTATTTCACTAAGTGTATGTTTATTCAATATATGTGGCATGTGTGCCAGTAGGTGCTGACCTATTATTTATTTATTATAAATGGTAATGATATCAAGCAAATTTAAAATACTTTAATTCTAGATCTGACTATTGTATAGACAACAGAGCTGAACACCATACTGGAACTCTCGTTTGATGCCTAAGGACAACATCTGGACTGGATGTGTTCTCTTAAGTTTTCATGCACACGAATTTAAAAAAAAAGTCTGTTCTGGCTTTGTTCTGTTCTGTTTTTGGGGAAAGGGGCCAAACTTAGAATACTAGCTACTGTTGGTGCTGCTTTTCCATCTTTTCTATTTACTAGTTTCGGTATCGGTAATGCAGCAAGTGCAGCACCCACCAAGTAAATGGGAGGTCCAAGGTTTTGCAGATAAGTCAGGGCAGATGCCTTTGTTTCTGCTCAGATTAGTATGTAAGCTACTATAGTTTCATGAGGCCTTATTGTTCATGCAAACTGTCCGCCACATTTAACCCTTGAACATCTGTTTTACTGCTTACTTCTAAATTGTAAAGCACTGGTGGAAAATAACAGAGTGCTGCTAACTCAGAAAACGACAAACATGTTGCTTCATATTATATTGTTAGTGATTGAAAAAAAAATAACGATTACAAATATATTGATGAATTTGCAAACAATATAGCATAACAAGAAAGCTATGTAGGTTCTGACCTAGCTGCAATATTCCTTTCAGAACACATTTTATTAAATATAATATATATTCCATGCATTTAATAAGTAATGAAGGAAGACAAGCAAGCCTCTTTTTAGTTTACAGAGTTAAAGTTAGAGTTAAAGAATATGTTAAAGATATAATTCTTCACGCATTTACTTCTGCACTGTTGGTTGGTGTTATCAACGGCTTCATATCATTCGATTTACACTCACACTCATAAATTTCATTTCCATATTTATCCTGTTTTGGAATGCAGAGATTTCCGTTAGTCACTTTACAAGCATCACTGTTACCATGGTTTCATCCATATTGAGGGCTTGGATTTCTCTGTATCTTATACCTGAAGCCAAGGCAACAAGGAAAACAGTTTTTCTTGTCAGTAGAGCAAAAGAAACATTTGCTAGAGGTTCACAAGGATCATTAAGAATGCTTTTGAGATCTCACTGTGGTTAGTTTTCTTGTGACGGCGAAAGTCGACATGGGTGGCCCAGGTGACGTGGGTGAACTCTAAAAGCCGAAGAAGAGCTACCAGACTTCTACCCGTAATGTGTGACTGGCTACAATGACATAATCTGGATTTAGATTGGAGAGGACCAATGATGGAATCTGGAGAGAACATCAATATCCACAGATGTCTTCGGCAAAGGTGGCAATATGCAGGGCCGTAGTGAAGGGTACTTGGTTGGGGGGGGGGGGAGAAACTCTCATTTTGCCAACTCATCTTATGATTCTGCCAACTGGTTTAAAAAATGACAGTAGTGTTACCAGTAAAGTACTATTTAGGGGCTCCGGCAAAACTGAGCTAGGGGGTCTGGGGGAGCGCTGTAAGCTCCCCCAGCAGGGTTCGGGGCAGATGCCCCGGAAGCTAAAGCATTTTACGTTATTTTAGTGCTTGTTTCTGGCCTCCAGTGAACACAGAAGCAACAAATTGTCAAGTAAATTTTGGTGATTTTTGTAATTCATTATTTAGGATGGCAGGTTTCGTAAAAATTTTATTGTGACCTATCACGTTTTTTTTTTTAGATATTTTTTTCCAAATTAAATTAAACCGAGTTCAGTTTAAAATTATATAAACAGGCCAGCTGGCCATTAACGATTGGGGGTTGGCTTAATTGTACATTTTGGACCTTTAGGCTAAAATGAATGACGATGACTCCTGTGTGCAAGCATGGGCAGCAGGGGAGGGGTCAGAGATGAAGAAAAAATTTTTTATTGGACTATCGAAGGGTGAAATCTAATGAAATCTTCTTCTCAGTTTTATTCCAGACAACAAAACCTAGAGGGTATTATTGTAAAATAAATTTTCACATTTTAAAACAAAAACATGCTCCAATTTTAAAATAATAGAGCGTCGAAAGACGAAAGAAATGGCGAAACGTTTACCTCAATTTTGTCGAAAACAACTTGAGGCATTATTGGAGAAAAGCTTCCACATTTGATGTTATACTAAATAAAAACTATACTTGCGAGCAATGGTACTAATAGCTTCAAAACCTAGTAAACGTTCATAGCATGGGGGGTCTGGGGGGAAGCTGAGCCGTTTTCGAAAATTTTGACTGCTGAAAGTGCCATTTTTGAGGTCCAAAAATGATTTTTTCTTCCAGTTGGTCACTGTGTTTTTGACCACCCCCCTTTTGACGGGATGTGAACAATTTATGACCCCCCCCTTGAGAGGGTCCAAAACTTCATGACTCCCCCTTTCCTCCGGCGTCCCCGGCGATAAATAATTATCGGTCTCTTCGGGTAAATTTTTGCCCTCATTTCGTGGCCTTTGGGTCGCTTTTGTCCTTTAATATCTTATGAACTCTTATCGTGAAATTTTGGACCTTAGCAGTTCGAAATTGTTTTAAATTTTTAACAAGTTTGATCGGGGAAATGTAGTTATTTCTGCATTAATACAAATTCTAATTTAGTGGCGATAGGTTAACAGAAAAAGGACAACGGAAAATCAAACAGCTGATTCAATTTTTCCAACTCGGTTTCTGATTTTGCCAACTGTACCCATCAGTTTTCATGAAGTACGGCCTTAGTTCTCTTTCTGTTTTAACTAAAACCAAGGCACTGATGGGCTGGCAGACGAACTAGTAAATCAGATAGGCAACTCTGCATTAATCTTTGAGATTTTATTCGATATCACAACTTCAGACGGCGATAACTTGGCAGAAGTCCTCACAAAGTTTTGTTTTATGCTACGTTTGTTGATGTTACTGCTTTACCTGAGAAACGTTTTACCTAAGTGATGTTGTGTTTTGGTATATTAATACATTAGTAATTTTCTGCCCTTCTAAAACACCAGTTACGAGTTGCTCCACGCTGCAACCCTTTCTGAGCGGCACTGTCTAACAGAAGAAGAACTATAAGAAGTAAAATAGCCAACTCAATTTTTAGTTTTCCAACCGTGTACGATTTTCGCGAAGTTAATTGTTAACGACTGCAAACTCCGTGGGATACAGTTTTGTTCATTTTTTATTTTATTTTCTGCATTATCTATGATACTTTTAAGTCATGGTGGTTACATAGCAAACATAACGGCGAAGTAAATTTCGCCAACTACGCAAGTTTTCGCTGAGCTTCTTTTTCCCCACGTGGATATGAGGAGAGCTGCAGGGAAGCAACCAGAAATGATCAGGGGCAGCGTTTCAGTTACACCCACGCTACACAGAAGTGTTGCGAAAACTGATGGAAAAATGTATTTTAAACTTTATTTTTAAACTGACCGAACGATGATAATAATTAACCAGTACTCGTGGAAACGGGAATTTGCAGTGAAAATTTATCCGAGTTTGCCAACTTGACAATTCGAATTTGCGGCATTTGCTAACTATCCCCCCCCCCCTAGTCGCTTCGGCCCTGGCAATAGGAGGCATAGGTGGCATAGGTTCATTAGGGCCAAGTGTGTCCAGTACCATAGCAGCTAACACAAGCGCTAGAATTATTTTTTGACGTAGTTTCGGTAAAAAAGACAACATCAATATTAGGCACAATGGTAGCATTAGATTCAACATGATTCAACACACGCTAGTGATCTAGTATTGATTGTTGATTGTTGATTGTTGATTGTTCATAAGTTCTTTAGGACAGAGTGTATACGGCTTCTAGGCCTTTTAAACTCTAATAAAATACAGTAATACGGTAATGGCTGCTGCACTAGCAGAATGAGTCTTTTAACTGAAACCAACTTATACGTGATTTCAGCATACTGGTGTAAATTCCCCATGCGGTAGAAATCTTTGCAAATCGTTTGAATCATGTGTCTTGGATCCAGTAACGAAGAAAACGTCAACACGAAAATATGGGAACGTGTCCTTCATGGAGAAAAAGTGTCTTCAATAACGTTGAATTTGTGTTACTGGTGACTAGTAACTAGTAACTAGTCTGCAGGCTCCCATCTTAATTCTCATAGGGTATAACGACACGTCTACGGCTGATTAGGGAAAGTTGCCAGGTCTAAAGTTCGGCACACAGGTAAAGCGCAAGTGGGGAAGTGCCTTTTTCAAAAATGGGGGTTGCAGCTATAGAAGAACGTGGCCCTGAAGTGGCTCGTAAGTGCAAAATTATTGTTGTAACCATTGTTTGTATTGTCATCCAACAGTAGATTATAACATGCTTAAGTGTTTCACGCTTATCGTTTCAGTAATTGTCAGAATACATTGTTGTTGCAAATAGGTGGTAGTTTATTATCGTAGTTTTTAGGGCCAGTAGCAATGTTCTAGTTTTCATTTAACTTTCGAACTATTAGTAGGCGTGATTAACTTAGATAACAGGATTAACCGTGGCGGCCTTAACCTGGTTGCATGACGTCACTGCTTTGAAAGGCCGACCCTTTTTTGAAACTTGGCGGCTTCTCTTATAGCAGTTTTGGTTTTGGGTGGATTATTCTGAACACTTATTTTCCTCATAAGGTAACGCACTTTCAAAGTTATCATTTTCTTCCCTGGTAAAAGTTCTATCAGGAGGCAAATTGGAAACTACGGTAACTTCATCAGATTGAGGTTTAACAAGTGATAATTAAAGATCACCAACAACATTCAGAAAACACTGAAATTGCTGTTGTAATGCTGCCGTAAGCTAGGCGAAAGAAACGGGTGGGGAGGGAGGGGTTCAACATCTTCGAGACACGGATAGTAAAACGATAAAGTAATCGTCACAGCTTCGGAGCCAGCCCGAGGTATAGGCATTGGGAGCACATCAAGGGAAGGGGAGGGGACATCGTAATTAGTGTTAAAGTTAGTCTAGCCCGGCTTCAAGACCAACATAACGACTAACGGATGATGACAATGATTGTGACGGAAAAGGCAGCACGTCTGAACCAGATATCAACCCATTGGAAACTGCACAACAAATTTTGATGAGGGAGGTATTGCTGGCACAGATTTAACTCAAACTTTATTGCGTTTATGAGAGAAAACACTCTCGACGGGAGAAACAGCGGCCTTCGCGGCACGGTCACCTGCATGCTTGTCCTTATGCTGACGGGTATGTTTGTGGGGCTTCTCGGGCTTTTCCAAAATAATATTCCAAGGAGATTCAGGGATTAAAGGACAAATCTCATCGCAGGGATCAGAGTTAGGACAACAAGGCCATCAGGTCCAAAGTTGAGTGTGGAGATCGAGTTTTCAGTTTTTTTAATGCAAGCAAATCAACGGATACACATCAGGAGATGGTGCATATTAAAGACAGTGATCTCCAGACGTCGACATGATGAAAAAAGCTTCAAAGCACACTCATGCAACGCACAACACACAAACAATGTGAAAAGTAAGTTTGATGGTCTAAATACGTAAAAAAAAAAAAGTATAACACGCTAAAAAAATAGGTACAGTGCCAACGGCAGGTCCGCACACAGTGCTGCTAATAAATAAAAGATGAGCACCGAACTGCGCATGCGCAGCAGTTGAGGTGCGAGCAGTTACCGCTGCTAGGATTTCTTGGTAAGTATCAAGGATTTTTTTATTTTTTGTCAGGAAAAATCGTCTAAAATAAACAATACTGCAAGTTTTTAATTGGG
>JAHWFP010230002.1:8848-19630 GCA_023313725.1 Lithobius niger | reverse complement strand
CCGTCTGATTTCCACATCAGCTCTTCGTCTTTCTTCACGTGGTTGACACAGTTGGTCCATATTTCAGCAGTTGCTTCCGAAAATGCTGTTGGCATCAATTGTTGAATTTCATTCATTTTAAATGATCGATTTTCAGCTGCAATACATCCTTTAACGATGCTCCACACCATTTCAATGGGATTAAGTTCACAGTGGTATGGAGGAATTCTTAACACAGCATGGCCATGCACTAAGGCAATGGTGTCAATCTTGTACTTGTCATATTGCTTCTTCACTCCATCAACTAACTCCATTAATTTTTTCCGAGACTTTATGTCCAACTTGATTAACACTCATCTTCACCAAGTTAAGATATTAGATCGTTTAAAAACTCGATCTCACAATATCTTGCGAATTTTCGACAGCTTTAGCAAGTTTGGTGGTATAACTGCTTCACATCTGTCTTCCTCAGGCACTAAGTTTCAGTCCGTTCTCCGTCTCCCAACTACGTCTTCATTTTGTGTTTTGAAAAACGGCGCCTTCCGTAGCCTCTCGTATTTACGCTGTTGCTTGTTCCAATGCGTTTCTAGGTGAGTGCTAACCTCTCTGCTTATTAAATGGCTAATGGTGGGATTTGATGGCCCTTGTAAATTCATTAATTTCTTGTGCTTTCTGGTGTGCTCAACAATAGCGAGGGACTCTAGTCCTCGTAGATGTGCGTCACTTCTGTTGGTAGAAATTAGGAGCGTCTCGGTATTTTTCCAGTCAATCAGATGCTTTGTCTCCATGCAGTGGGTGGCTATGCTGCTGGTTTCAACTGTGTTTCGTACGTCCGCATGGTGTTGTTTTACTCTCGTATGGATCCCTTTTCTGGTCTCTCCTATATATGTTGCTTCACACCCACCACATGGGATCCTATACACTCCTTCTCTCGTATTAGGGACTTCCTTCAGCATTCCCTCAATGTCTTCTGGTTCACATTCTTGGAGCTGTGCTTGTCGATTTCTCGTACTGGTGTTGTTGCAGTCTCTTTCATTTTGTTTTCGGCCCATCAGCTGTTCCTTCAGTTTCTTTCCATTCTTTAGGTAAGTGTCAATTCCACGCGCTCTCAGGACTCGCTGTATGCCACTGCTGACTCCTTTCAGGTACGTTATTCCTACTCTCCTTGGTGTTTCTATTTCCTTCACTGGTCTTTCATCTTCCTTGCACTGTCGTCGTCCCGCTTTGCCAACTCCAATTGCTTCCTTCATCAATTTATTATGTAGTTGGAGACGGAGAACGGACTGAAACTTAGTGCCTGAGGAAGACAGATGTGAAGCAGTTATACCACCAAACTTGCTAAAGCTGTCGAAAATTCGCAAGATATTGTGAGATCGAGTTTTTAAACGATCTAATATCTTAACTTGGTGAAGATGAGTGTTAATCAAGTTGGACATAAAGTCTCGGAAAATATTGTAATTTTTCACCGTAAAGAACTCCATCATTTGTTTAACTCCATTAATTCTTTCTTGAGCAGATTCATCCCAAGCAATCGATTTTTCAGTCAACCAAGCTCGCATTTCGTCTTTCAATGTTGACATGGTCGGAATTTTCTCCAGTTTGACTTGAGTGATACGGAGCGTTGTCCATGACAATGACACTATTTGGTTTAATGTTGGGCAAAAGTTGATCAGTAAACCATTTTTCGAATCGCTTCCCATCCATTTCGTCATGGTCGTCCCCTGTTCCTTTTTTTGCTGCAAATACAAGCTCAGCACCAGGCACAAAACCATCTTCGTTTCCTGCATGTAGTACTATTAAACGACCACCCTTTCCACTCGGTGCCTTTAAACCTGTCGTTAATCCTTCTAAAAACGCTTGCTTGCTACTTTTTACAGTTGAATCTTGCCATACTTTTGATTTGGTGTGGCCAGCATTCACCCAAGTTTCATCCAGAAAATAAATTGTTCGTTTTGAATCTCGATGTTGTCTAATTGCGCGTAGATACCGTCTGCGCCACAACACGATGCCATCCCGTTCAATAAGTAACGAATTTCGGCTGCGTTTGCGAAACACAAAATTTAAATCTTTCAACATGCCTCTCATGGACGTCATTCCAAAATTTGGTAGGCTATCATCAGCATTCACTGCTTCTCTTACCTTCTTAACTGTGGGAATTTCGTTGTTCAAAAAAAAATTGTACACCTTTCTTCGGATTGCTGACTGCGTGAAGTCGTCGTAAATTTTCAGCCGCGATCGTTTACCGACGGAGCCAGGACGCCTTTTCCCAGGAGTAGTCAAGGAACATGGGAAGAATAAGTGTCTCTCGTCCGATTTTTTTCTTTTTTTTTTAATGAACTAAGAATTAACCGCTGAATAATGTTTTCCTCTTTCATTTTTGGGGCAAACGCATCGTTTGGCCGTGATTTAGGTCCAAAGTTAGCACTACGGGAGGTAGGCTGTGATGCCATCTTGTTGCCGGCAGGCTGGCTCGAGGCACATGGCGCCGCGCAGGAAAGCATCAACTGGGCCAAAGTCCGTCAAGTGAAACGCCAAACCCCAACCAGTTAATTACAAGTGAAACGCCAAACAGAAGCCGGTACCTATAACCTAACCTAACGACAACAACAAAACCAAACTAAACTGACAATAAAAACCCACTTATGTGAACTGTTTACGGGAAAAAGATGTCAGCTGGGAACATGGAACTCTTGTATGTCTGTCAGTGCTAAAGTGCGGCTTTCATTAATTTCTGACGGCCAAATTAAGCCTTTGACCCAAAAATGGTATGGGAAAATGTTGTTCAGCTGAGCATCTTACGTAATTCTAGCGCAACATGAAATTGATCGGTGAGGAGACACCTATTCTTCCCATAAGCCGACCATTGTAGCTGAAACAGCAGAATTAATTGGAATTTCGAAGACTTCCATCTTCAGTATAAAGGCCGAGTTCCGTTCAAGTGCGGGCCGCTTGACTACGGCTTATGGGAAGAATAGGTGTCTCCTCACCGATCAATTTCATGTTGCGCTAGAATTACGTAAGATGCTTATTCAGCGGTTAATTCTTAGTTCATTAAAAAAAAAAAGAAAAAAATCGGACGAGAGACACTTATTCTTCCCATGGTCTTCACGCTTTTAAGTGGATCCTTTTGCCGAAGTTTGCTGTACACATTCAAAACCGTCTGCTTCTGAGAGCTTGTCAAAGCCTTTCCTGCAGCCTGACGCTTGAAAAACGTGACCGGAGAGGAAGCAGCCATCTTGATTTTGGTCGATTGGCGGAGAAAAACGCAATATTTTGGGTTTTAATAAACTGCAGTGTATGAGTAATTTGTGTCGCTGTAATCAGGCTTACTCCACATTATTCATATGAAAGTTTGTTTTGGGCGATTAGCTATTAATAACTAATGAAATAACGTTTTTACATGCGCACTATTTCTCTTTGGTGCAGGGGTCAAGCATCGCGTGGTAGTGATTCGGCCACCTACCTGTTCGCGTTGGTCCACGCTTGACCCCGATTTTAGTTTAGCTGTATTTTACCTTGAAATACACTATAAAATAGATGTTGGAAGGTCAATATCCTTGTGTTACGGTACTTACTAGTGAGGTCGTTTTAACTTCTGTATATTTGTAGACTACCAGCGGGCATACAGGGGTGTGGGTTTTATCAGTTTTTTTTACACAACCACCTTATTTTTTTAGTGGTGCGGGTTATATGCATGAAATTACGGTAGTTGCAAGAATCAGCCAGCTCACATACACGACGGCATGCTTTCCAGTTCCATCCCACTCATCCGTTGCCACGTCTTTAATGCACAAAACCTCAAGTTTGTTGAAAAATACTCCTTGCATAATTTGTATTATTGGGCCACTTTAAAAAAGGGAACATGTTTCTCAAGCCTTTTTCTAATATAATTGATGCGGGTCAGTGTTTTATTAATATTATTATTCACTTTTTCGTCACATTTTTGGTTGTCATAAACCCCCAAAAATGTCGGTGCTGGGGTTTTAGATCCTATCTAGTGGAATTTGAGAAACAAATACTTTTTTTTTTAAAGGGCCTTAGTGTACAGTAAGCGAGAACGAGTTTGTCCATACAACAATGGAAGTTTCTAACAATGAAGCTCGCAGTTCGTGGACAGAGGAGTAGGGCATTGTTGTCAGTAATGAGAATCAGTAGCCTTTACGCAGGTCACCATGGATTATTTAAAACATTCCCAAAGTTCAGTTTACTTTGTAGCTTTTCAGTTGTTAATTTTATTTTCTTATTGTTTTCTTGCCGACAAAATCTCTAAACAACAAACGAACAAATTAACAACTCAGGGTAGCCTATACGTAATTAATATCTACCCCAAAACAAAACTTGTTAAGGATTCCCGCCAAGCTTTTCGGTCGTGTGAAGTCATGATATCGAAATGCCAAGCTAATCCCACCGAGTAATAGTTCGAAAGTTAAATGGAATACATGAAAATTGCTTACAGCACAATTTTAAATTATTTCACTTAACATTTGAAGTATTAGTCGGCGGGATTAGCTAGGCGAAAGAGCTTAGCGTTTGATATCACGAATTCACACGGCCGAAAAGCTTAGCGTGACTCCTTAACAAGTTTTGTTTTGGGGTAGACATCAGATCTTTTTGGTCCAAATTGATGAAATTCATTTTTTAAAAACAATTTTGAGATGGAAACACCAATCTAGTTTTCTGGTCCATTTCTTTTTTTGTTGTTGTTGTTGGCTTTTGTTACATTTAGAAGTAGAAATTTTTTAATTAGGAATTCCAATCTGCTGTAGATGAAATCATATAAAAGCTAACATTTTTATCACAGTGATCCAGTCCCTTGTACTCAAGACGTGTTTGGTTTGCCGAATATAAAATCGAAGCACACCTAAATGAAGTGAGAGTCGTAATGGTCTTCGAATATTTACCAAGCTTAAAGCATTCGTTTAGGTTATTTTAGAAATCAAGAACTAAGAAGAGAAATGAAACTGCTTACAGGAAAATAAAGAAAGATCTATCGTAACATCTGGGGAATGAAATGAACACTGCTGTACTAAACGGAAAAAGAACGTGTCATCGTGTTCGATTTCTGCTCACATGATAACGCATGAATTTGTTTTTCTCCACTTAGATTGCACAAAAATGGCTTTTAATCCAGTCCCCATATGATACGACGGGTGTTTGTTTATGCAGGAAATAAGAGTTCATAGAGACCTGCTTACAGAGTAGTCAGTTTTTCTAATATTCTTTGCAACAATGTTGCAACCACGCTGAAAGCACGGCCTTTAAATGTTGTAGAATTCAGTGTTGAAATTTTCATTGTTGAACGGACAAACTCGTTGTAGCATACTGTACACATTCGAAAGTTCAGATTTTCACAAGTAACGCTTAAATTAAAAAAAAAAGAAATACGCCATCGTATTTTGCGAATTTTCGACAGGCTGTTGACGAAAAGATGTAAAATTTCAGTCCTCCTATAATAAGTGCTATCGAAACTTCGCAAAATACAATGGCGCATTTCTTTTTTTGAATTTAAGCGTTACTTGAAAAAATCTGAACCTTCGACCTTTCGAAATTCATTAATGTACATATTTTGAAAGCCGACAGGCTCATTTCACTCTGGCAAAACAAATCGTGAAAAGAGGACTAACGCTATGCCAGAAAAGAAACAACCAAAAACAATGATTGGTTTAGCGAATTTTCGGTAGTATAATATGCTTACAGAGAACATCCACTACCTTCATCAGGCAAAATGTGTACGAGCATGCACAAAAAAAAAAAAGACTACATGCTGGCACGAGATGGCAGCACCATCCAAACGGACAACGGCGGCGAAATTCAAACATAAACTCTAGCCTGTAGTTGTTCTTTTTGTGCGTGCTCGTACACTTTTTGCCTGATGAAGGTAGTGGATGTTCTCTGTAAGCATATTATACTACCGAAAATTCGCTAAACCAATCATTGTTTTTGGTTGTTTCTCTTCTGGCATAGCGTTAGTCCTCTTTTCACGAAATATACATATTTCTCATGCCTAACAAAGTGTGCTTGGGTTGCTGTAATCAATGGTTTTCTTTTACGATTTGTAGGAAAAAAATTCAATTTTGAATTTTACATAATTTTTAGCACATTTCTTAGGAAAAAATAACGTATCCCCAATAATTTACGCTGTACCGGTTCCGATACTAGTGACCATTACCATAAGTGATACAAGAGATGCACCGATGTTTGCACCAAAAAACAAAAATCGGCTTTTATTAGGTACATCAGCTATTGGAGCATCGGTATCAGTTTTAGGCAGCAGATGTTAAAAGTTAAAACATTGGAAATGTCCAATTTCACGTAGATGCACTGACAGCGAGTTTGAGCTTCTGGGTGATAAAATTTAGGCCTACAAAAATTTTAGGTTTTATTTGCGAAACCTTGATAATTATATTTGATTCCGTGATGAATATAACTTAGTTTTGCCTTTTTTTATTAACATTGGACCATTAGTTGTCAGAATCAGGTTTTGGCTGAGGTTTGTTCGACATCAAAATCAGACGTCTGAATCAACAGTTTACCACATGGGTGCATCTTCAACGATGCCCACAAATTTTACACGTACCAGTGCAGCAGTAGATATCGTTAAGGTGATAACCTATTGTGGACAGTTTTTCTCTGTATCATTTACCACATTGTCTCCCTTATAGCTGCGCTTGCAGATAAACCACATCCAGAAAAATAAAAGACCTTCCTTCCTTCCCCCCCCCCCCAAAAAAAAGTCCAACAAGCCAAATATTTCTGCACAATTCATGACACATCAAGATATGAAAGTGTTGATATTAATTAATCAACCGACAAGCAATTTATGGTGTAGCTATACATTAGTCCTGTTAAAATTAGCAATGAGCAGCATTTTTCTTATTCATTTGAAGGCCATGTTAGTTAAAATAATGGTAAGGTAATTTGATAGGGAAAATAGTTTTTTTTTTAGAAATAACTTCGGAACGGTTGTAGTGACTCGCGGTTTGCACCATTTGAAAGCTGGTGAAAAAACCATTTAAAATGGTTTATTTGGACATTCAAAATTGGTCAACATATAGCGAAATTATCGCTGTGTCCCCATATAAGCCATACAGTCATATTACAAAAAAAGTGTGATACAATACGGTACACTACTGATATTACAAAAAAAGTGCGACATAATACGGTACACTACTGTACCAACTTCTATAGCTCCTATAATTCTGGTGCCAGTTCGTGTATTTTTACGTTTAGTTAGATTTTACTACCGATACTTTTGATACTAAGAAGACAATTTCTTGCAATTCCAGTATCGAAACCTGTACTTTTTGTGATATCACACTCGGTATTGATACCAATTGAAAAAACTGGTACCGGTGAAGCTTTACCAATAATTAGAATTCAAAAAATCTCAGCTACCATGTTATCCAGAATACAAACGGTACCTTTTAATTTGTACCATTAAAACAACAGCATTGTCTTGGACTTGCTTGTAATTCCACAACTAGGTCATATTTTGGCCAATTTTGGTGTTTGAATGTCCCATTCGAATCATTTTCCCGAGAGCTATCCAGTGGTGGTAATCGCCAGCCAGTTGCTTAAATAGTTTTTGGATTATTTACCAATTTGAAATTGATCTCAGTAAACAATCCAGAATCAAAGAAGTTATTAAAATGTGGGCTTTGAATCCAGTGAACTTACTAGTATACAAACTAATAAATGTTCTACCAAGCCCTACGAAAGCCTTGCCAAGTCACCCGTGTTATAATCCCAGCCATTTATTTCTTTGGAATATACAAACCCAAAAAGGCTACTCAGTTTATATTCGAGGTAATCGGTAGGTTTAAAAGCCTATTTCATATCTTTGAGTAAACAAATGAAGCTCAAACTCAAAAAATAACAATGCTCATCACATCAGTATTGCAAATTTTCGATACGCATTATCCGAAAATTAAATATTTTCAGTCCTCCTACCTTCGTCAGGCAGCAAGAAACGTGCGAACTACAGTCTACATAAATGTATGCACTCTTCTAGATGGATCGAATTCAATCAAGAACGATTCAAACTTGACGCGTCTGTGGCCCTCTGTAGAAGTAGAATGGTCAAATTTCATATCTTACGTAAGCATTTCAATTGTTCACTCGTACCTGAAAGCGAATTGAGTAATAACAATTTAATAAATAATTATGAGGTTCTGCCAGAACAGAAATACAATTGTATACGGCGGGTATATTAAAAACAAACCATAGCCTAGTTCAAAGAGTTTGTTTCAGGTGTTTAATAACTGAACTTAAGACTGTTCTGCCAGTGGTAGAGCCATCATCATAGCCTCTGTTGACCTGACAGTCTTACTGCATTGTCGAAACATGTTCATGTAGGTGCAAACCACATCCGCATAAATGAAATACAGTACATAAGTTGAACGCTCACTGCTACCTATGGCCTGTTTCCAGTAACATGCTTTCGACTATTAGCTTTGCTCTTCTTTTAATGTATGGTTCATGTGTCCATGTGACCACCATAAACATTAACAATTGTCTATCTACTGCATGGGCGATATTTTCTACTATGCACTGTTTTAACTGGATTTCTTTCTGGAACATTTCTGTCAATTCCAACGATGAAGAATCTGAAAAGAAAACAAGAATTTCATAAAGAAATACATAAACTGCTTATGCAAAAAATCGCTACATTATTATTTTCATAGACTAAAGACAAAGCTCCCTATTGGGCTAAAGTTTACATTAGGCACATACTTGATATCCTTATGATATTGATTCCAAATGGCTCCAACACTTTCCTAAATACAGAGACAGTTGGTTTTAGAGCGCGGCAATGTGTTAAAACGACTTAAAACAGTAGATTTGTAGCGCCACAATTTGTACATCTATACGGTGTTTGCGTTTGCTCGCAGGGCTGGCAGGGCACCTTATATTTTTTTTCGTAAACACTTCCGATAGGAGGGTTGTTAATTGTCAGTTTCGTGTGTTTTTGTTGTTATTGTCAGTTATTTAATATCAATATTAAATTTAATATTAATTAGCTCTCATCCACAAAGATCTCTAGACAGACTGTTTCGCCCTTGTTTGGGCTCGTCAGTACAGAATACTTTGTGGATGAGCGCTAGGCTACGATTGCTAGGGCAAACGACAAGGGGGAAACGAATACAGTTTCAGCAAGCGAAATAGTAGAAACGTCTGCTCGTTTGGGGCTCCATTCTACTGAATGGTTGACACCCAGGGTCTCAGGCCAAGGACAATTACTACCAATTGATTATCAAGGGTGAAACAGTCTGTCTAGAGATCTTTGTGGATGAGAGCTAATTGATATTAAATGATCAATTGGTAATAATTGTCCCAGGCCTAGGTGTCAACCATTCAGTAGAATGGAGCCCCAAACAAGTAGACATTTCTGTTATTTCGCTTGCTGAAACCGTATTCGTTTCGCCATTGTCATTTGCCCTAGCAAGCGTAGCCTAGCTCTCATCCACAAAGTATTCTCTACTGACGAGCCCAAAAAGGGCGAAACAGTCTGTTTAGAGATCTTTGTGGATGAGAGCTAATTGATATTAAATGATCAATTGGTAATAGTTGTCCTAGGCCTGGGTGTCAATCATTCAGGAGAATGGAGCCCCAAACAAGCAGACGTTTCTGCTATTTCGCTTGCTGAAACCGTGTTTGTTTCGCCCTTGAAAATTAAAGGTAGGTTTCTTACTATCTGCAAAATACTTACCTCCAGTATACATGCTAAATTCGCTGAATTTGGCTTTTCCCATGCTCAAACAATCAAATTTCTTAAATTTATTGAATTCAACGCCAGTTGCCCGCATTTCCCGCTAGGCGCGCTGCACGCGTCACCGCTGCAGCCGCCTGCCTCCTGGGGAAATCCCCATTTCGCTTTTGAGCACACGTGGAGGAAAGACGTGTGTGTTCCCTGCTCTACAATGGCCGCTAACGGCCAGGATGAACGGTAGTACTGTTTTGGTGTTGTGAGTGAAGTTGTTTTTTAGTGTAACTTCCATGAAGTTGCATGCGAACGTTCGGAATTATTTCAACCAAATGAAATGGGATTGCGTTCGAGGATTCGGTGAGTACTGCTCTACTTCGTTTTAACGTCTTTTTGGTCAGGTGACGTTTGTTGTCGTTTCGGCTGCGAACCGGACAATGCACGTGGCGAACTGGACAGCGAACCGGACAATGCATGTGGCGAACTGGCCAGCGATCTGGACAAGCATTGGCGGGCCGGGCAATAAGTCTATTGTTAACTAGACGTCGTTGTGTTTACCTTCGTTTTTGTTTTTTCAATGATAAAGCTTACCCTAAAATCACCCAACGGTGATTTGGCTTCGTTAATTAACTTCGTTTCTTGTAGTGAATTGAGCTTGCTTCAATTTTTGTTTTGAATTTGTGAAAAGCAGTTAGCCACAAAGGCATCGCGTCGATCGTAGTGGGACAGATTCGGACCGAATCGGTATATGTAGATTTAAATCTAGTTGAATTAGGTGATAAAATTAAGTTTGTTCTGGTCTTAATTTGAATGATAGTTAGCTTCGTTTATAAATAAGCCTAGTGCGAATATATCTCGTCCTAACCTTAAGTTGCCCAGAAACGGTGATGGCCAAGGACAGATATTGTCAAATCTAGTCGAACTATAAGAATGGCAAGACTAAGATGACAATACACTAAAGTCAAGTGAAGGTGATAAATTTGTTTGTGTTGATCTTAACTCGAGTTATAGATAGCTTCGTTTACTACGGTAAAGCTATAAATGAGCCTGGTGCGAAAATATCTCGTCCTAACCTTAAGTCACCCAGAAACGGTGATGGC